>CM048820.1:5919427-6011927 GCA_026586065.1 Dioscorea zingiberensis | reverse complement strand
TGTTAAGTAACCAGTCTGAGGAACCTGTGTGCAGATTATTGTGGTAGAGTAATCTGTTATAATTTTATTTTTATTTTTTGTGTTGTAGATAGCAGTTGATAATAACTTTATTAAAGGGAGGAGTGCAACACATATCGCAGCTTCTTGTCTTTACCTTGCTTGTCGGTGAGAAGCATTTTTTTTTTATATTGATATGCAATGATGATCTTTCTTTGTGGAGAATCAGCTATGAGATTTTATTAGTGTATGAATATGCTTTTGTTCTCCATGTCATGTCCTTGATGTTTGCGTTTTCTTTGCAATGCATGCTTAATGGTCCAATGGAAATGATTCTAAATTGAAGACAAGACTATGTATTTAATGTATTTGTTATCTGAATTCTTAATATTCATTGTGCACCATAGTACAAAGCTTTTTAGCCTTTGCCATGTGTGATTTAATTATTTCATGACCTTTGGACGGTATGTTCACTACATTCTTTTGTAGTACCTTTTCAGAGTATTTACACATTTATGTATGTCTGTATGTCTGTGATTGATAATTGAATTTTCATGCTCTTACCAGACAAACAAAGAAGGCATATCTTCTCATTGATTTTTCAGATTACTTGCAGATAAATGTGTGAGTAAGCTTCTCAACATTATAACTTTTTGAAGACCTATACAAATATTGAATGCCACTCTACATTGGTTTTTTTTAAAATAACCGAGCATGGTACAATAGACTCATTTTAAATTCATGTTCCAGTTATGTTCTAGGTGCTGTGTTTTTGCAGCTCTGCAAACATTTACGCCTTTGGGATCATCCTATTGTTCAAAAACTTGTTGACCCCAGCCTATTCATCCATCGATTCACGGAGAGTGAGACCTTTCAACTTTTGCTTTCCTCTTTTCTAATTCATTTGCAAATGTATGAATAGTTTTTGATCCCATTTAAGGTTTTTGAATGGTTGAAGAATGTTGTGCAAAAGATATTCTATAGATGGTTGATTGATTTCCTCTTTGTTTTTGGATTCAATCGTTTTGCCTATTTAGTATTTAGTTGCTCACAAAAGAGTAACTGTGCTTACTTAAAGTGCTGCAAGAAACTTAGAAAAGATAAGGAAATGTAGTGTGCATATGGCTTAGTTCTTCTGTGTGGTTGACCAGTAGATTGAATGTTCCTCTTTTCCATGGAACTAATGTTCCCGTTTTCCATGGAACTCAAGTTACTAGAAACACAATCCACATATAGTTTCTTGATCTGACTTAGTATTCTGTGTGTGCATGCGTGTATGCACACACCCAAAATGATGGACAGGAAAACTACTCTGATTGGGTTGGAAATCTTTATTAGAAACCCTGATCAATGCTGGCTATTACTTAGGTTTGATTGGTGTTGTGCTTAGAAGTGTTAAATTTAAACTTTTGTGGGGGCATAAAATAAATAGTTTTTTAAAGCACTTGATACACAGTAGACATGCAACCTATGTCATTTAAAAGGGCAGCCCAGTGCTACAAAGCCCCGTTATGCGCTGGGTCTGGGGAAGGGTCGGACCACTTGGGTCTATTGTACGCAACCTTACCTATGTCATTTATTCAGTTAAATACATCTGAGGAAATAGATGTTATGCTAAATCTTAAGTACATTGGGTTCCATTTTTTTTGTACCATGTTGCACATTCATTGTTATGATCTCTATAATATGAGCAATCATTTGTTGTTAGGAAATAATTATCTGTTGAAAAGTGGCAAAAGGGCTATATCTTGTGTGATTTGCTTTTTTTATCATCTAAGTCTATTACTGGTAAATGTGTTCTATTTTGGCCCATCTAATTTTCTTACTGTTTCTTGAATCATGTTTGTATTTTCAGGCTTATTGGGTCATAAAAATAATGCAGTTTCTGCAACTGCCCTGCGAATTGTAGCTAGCATGAAGCGAGATTGGATGCAAGTAATTGTCATTTTTAGTTTTAGTTTTATTTTTATTATCACATTATGTTGGATCCTGCTACTAACATTTGTGGGTGTGGCCTGGCTTATTAATTTATAGACAGGGAGAAAACCAAGTGGATTATGTGGTGCAGCCTTATACATTTCTGCACTTTCTCATGGACTAAGTTATTCCAAATCGGATGTTGTAAGTCACATTGATAATTGTTGTCATCTATACTCTTTATCATAGAAGCACTCTGCTGCATACTCTTTTCTAGCAAACTCTAAGCATTTGACTGGAGAGAACAGACATGTTTGGCAATAGAGAAACAAATTTGAAATAACTCAGCATCAAATCATCACCCAGTTATCCTTTTATGGCTCTCTTCTTTTCCTATTCCAAAATCTTGTCCTGTTTGGGCATAATGTGGATGAAAACTTATCTTTGGGGCTAACACTAAAATGAGGAAGAATGAATTGCCATTTCATTAAATATTTACAATTAAAACATATATTGTCTTTTCCATGCACTTGACTAGGTTTGCTAGAATTCCTATTATGTTGCTTGTCCGCAATGTAGAAAAGGTGTATGTGATAATATTTGAAAGAAGTATGCGTAAATGGGAATAAAGTAAGCCCTATGTCCTGGGTTTCCTATCTACCAAATTCAAACCAATATATTATTGTTGAACACTTACGTAGTTGAAGAAAGATGGCCAAAATATGCTTTTTAAAAACGTCGAGTAGATATTTCTTCATCAAGTATGAGCTAAAACCAGCAACTTTGAAGCTGGTTGTCTTGATTATAAAGTGAGAATTTCTAGAAGCACATCATCAAACTTCAGGCATTTATTTGCAATATAGGTTATTTTGGCTCGATCTTAGTCTTGAAGTCTATAGAGTTGACTAACAGGAGCTAGGATGCATGAATCACCTCATTATTTTATCTTCTTTTTTATATTTTGTTCCATTAGTTATTGAAAATTAATATATTGATTTTGATCAGGTAGCTGTCGTGCATGTTTGTGAAGCAACATTAACAAAACGACTGATGGAATTTGAGAATACGGAGTCTGGCTGTTTAACAGTAAGTTTCCTATGGATGGGTGAAGCACATTAGATATGAAGCCATTATGGCTTATGTTTGTGTAGGTTGTTAGGATCTCATGATACCATGTCTCTTGAAGAGGAGTTATGCATTGCAAGCTGCCCTCATGATTTCATCATGGCATCTGTTTTCAGATCATATGTCTTTATATCTTATTCTTTAATCCTCTGAACTTATATTGGTTGAATGTTGATGCCAAATCAGTCTTTTTTTTTTCTTTTCTTTTTCTTGAAGTCAGTGAGAAATTATATATAATAAGTCAATATGACTTTGATGTCCAAGGTAAGTGGTTAACTTATTCGGGATCTGTTCCCAGCAGAGAAGAGGATGTCTTAAAACAAGACATATGAAAGCACAACTGCATACAACTTTCCTTGGGCACACACATTAATTGTCCTGGCTACAGTTATACTTGGTTATGTTTTGGACAAAATAATTGCGTATAGCCTTCATTGTGCCTCCAATTATTCTTGCTAGCAGTATACTGCCAGTAATGTTTTGAACAACAAAATTGCATACATACTCCATTAAGCCCCACAATTGTTGTTGCTACAGGTATGTTTAATACATATAATGCATCGTTTCAACTTTGTATCTGCACTGCACACATTAGTTCATTAATGCTTATGTAATTATAGCTGGGTACTACTATTACACAAGCATGCAAACAGTTGATTCGTCATGACAAACTGATGACATTTATCAACTACTGTTAGTCCCTTGGACATTCCAGGTTGATATAAAATGCATCCATTAATTGAATCTGTTATTTACATTAAAGGTCATTTGATGTGAGCTTGGGACAATTCTTTTAATATGGCAATATTGAATTGTTTGTTTCACATGCATTTTTTTTTTCTAGATTGAGGAGTTCCTTATGAAGGCAGATGAACCTGATGAAGAGTCTCACCAGAACCAATTTCCAAGACCTGGTGAATTGCTGTGTAAACATAAGGATACAAACGAACCTCATTTTGCCCATGGACTGTGCGAAAAATGCTACAATAAAGTAAGTCATTGCCATTGTTTTTTGTGGATCTTATGATTTGAGTAAGTTTCAATTTATAAGTGATGCTTGTGTTGATTTTGCAGTTCATTAAGATATCAGGGGGTCTTCAGGGGGGCTCTGAACCTCCTGCTTTTCAGCGTGCTGAAAGGCAGAGAAAGATGGAATCAGAGAAAGATGGGAAGCTGAGAGAATCAAGCCAATTTAATCTTGACAATGATTCTAGACAGGTTGGTTACAAGCCTCATACATTTTCAGTAATCACTAGCTCCTATTTTTTCCCAATTGCTTACCATGTATAAGTTACAGGTTCTCATATCTTGCAAACTGATTTTAAGAGAATATACACCAATTTTTCAAACTCATTTACAACCAGTAAAATTTGGTATCTTCTCCCGTTCCTATCCAGGAATCCAACTTTTTCTAGCATCTGGTACAAATGGAAATAACCTCCTTCAAAATTATATGTCACTAAGCTTCTTCTACTTGATATTTGTAGATTTATTTGTCAATATATATATATATATATATATATATATATTATAAATTTATTATTTTTTTAGCCTCAGAGCCATTTTATTTGTCAAAATAGCCCTACGGCTGCCTACTCAACATCCAAGGTATTGATTGGATGCTGACTAGGATTAAAAATATTATTTAAATAATTTTTGGTGGTATTAATGAAAAAACATAACATTTAACCCCTCCTCCCCCTTCCCCCGACCCCTTATTTTATTTTATTTTATTTTATTTTATTTTTTATTTTTATTTTTTTGAAGCACCTAAAGCTAAGTGACCTTGAAAGGCCGTTTAGCTCCATAGAGTGCTTTGGGTTGCTCCATAGAGCTAAACGATCTTTTACAAACGTTTTAGCTCTAATAATGGGATCTTAGATCTAAACGGCCTTTGAAAGGCCATTTAGCTCCATAGAGTGTTTTGGGTTACTCTTTATAGCTAAACAATCTTTTATAAAGGTTTTAGCTCCATAAATGGGGTCTCTAGAGCTAAATGACCTTTGAAAGGCCGTTTGGCTCAAGTATTGTGTTGCTTTCTGGAGCTAAATGGCCGTTTAGCTCCAGAGATGGGGTCCTTAGAGAAAAATGGCCTTTCAAAGGCCATTTAGCTTTAGACTGTGTTGTTTTGCTCTCTCCAGAGAAGGCCGTTTAGTTCTAAAGATGGAGTTGTTGGAGCTAAACAATCTTTCATCCGTTTAGCTCTAGAGATAAGGTTATTGGACCTAAAAAGGCCGTTTAGCTCTAGAGAGTGTGTTGTGTTCTTTAGAGACGGTGTCCTCGGAGCGAAACGGTCTTTTAAAGGTTGTTTAGCACCAGAGATGGTGTTTGAAAGGCCTTTTTTTTCCATTTAAGCCCCTTTAGAAGAAATTGGTTTTTTCATTTAAGCCCCTAGAGAAAAAATTAGTTCTTTTTTCATTTAAGCCCCCAAAAATTTTAATTATATTTTTAATCCTATTCAGCATCAAGTCAACACCTTGGATGCTAACTAGGTAGGCCCAGGGACATTTTAACAAATATAACAACCTTAGAGCTAAAATAAAATAAAATATATATAAAAAAATCATTGGTAAATGGCACTACATTTAATCTTGACAATGATTCTAGACAGGTACGTTACAAGCCTCATACATTATCAGTAATCACTAGCTCCTATTTTCCCTAATGGCTTATCATGTATAAGTTAAAGGTTCTCATATCTTGCAAATTGATTTTAAGAGAAATATACACAATTTGTTTAAACTTATTTACAACCAATAAAATTTGGTATCTTCTTCGGTCCTATCCAGGAATCCAATTTTTTTTAGCATCTGGTACACTTAATATCATGCTCTGAACCCAGTCGGGACGTTGACAGAACGGCCGCATACATGTGGAGATGGGCTCGCTGTGTATGCAAGGCCTCAATACTTGATTACAGTTTACTACAAGCACATAAATAACACAAGTTATATTTGCAATACTCAAACTCTAAGTCCAACGTCAAAGTCACATAACATACAAAAAGTTCTATAAAGGTACATCAAGGTAGTCTAACATAACCAAGATACAAAATGGGGATCACAAAATGCTAGTGATTGAATCAGGATCTAGATATCCCCATCTACCCTTCAACTATCTATTTCTTGTGATCCGAACAAAACAAAGAACAACAATTTAGTGAGCTTGGGAGCTTAGTAAGCATCCACAAACATTTGGACTATATCAGACTTTTAGGGCTCGTTGGATTGGCTTTTGAAAAAAGTGCTTTTTTTAAGTTTGATAGAAGGACTTTTGAAAAAAGTGCTTCTCAGAGTAAGTTAAGCACTTATGTTATTTTTGTATTTAGATAAATTAATCCGGAAGTAGTTTTATAATAATAATAATAAATAAAAATAAATAATTATAATAATATGTTTTAGTAATTGACACTTTTCAAAATTGCTTTGAAAAGATTTGAGGGGGGTGTTTTGGTAATTGGCACTTTTTAAAACAACTTCTATAAAACTGCTAGCTTTTGAAAAAAGTAGTTCTTCAGCTTTTTTTACAACTTCTGCTTTTCTGAAAAAGCTCATCCAAACATATTATTTTGTTCCAGAAGTGCTTAACTTACTCTAGAAGCGCTTCTAGGGAAAAAAAAAGCCAGATTGCCTTCCAAAAAAAGCGCTTAACTTATAAAAAAAGCGCTTTTTTCAAAATTGCTTCTACCAAACTGTTTTTTTCAGAAGCACCTCATGTGGTGTTTCTAAAAAAGTGGTTTCGAGCTTTTTATCGCTTACGCTTTTAAAAAGCTAATCCAAACAAACTTTTTTGAGCCCAGAAGCGCTTAACTTATAAAAAAATCGCTTCTTGCATAAAAAAAAAGCCAATCCAAACAGGCCCTTAATATAATAAATGAAAGCATTTGTAATAAACGGTAAAAGTAACTGAACATACGGAAAATATTGCGGAATAGTTTCAAGTAGTTCCAAATATCATATCGTTACAAAGTCGAAGATATAAAAAAGTTTATGCTAATTTTAAAATGGTAGTGTCTTCCAAATATGCTATGACCACCTATATCCCTGGTGGCACGAGTTAAAAAGACCACATATATTCCATGTGGCACGGGTCAGAAGGACCACATATATCTTTTGTGGCACGGATCAGAAGGGCCACCTATATCCCCATAGTATGGGTCAAAATTGTCATTATTATCACCGATGGCTCGGTATTGGACTAGTCCATATTGAAAACATGTCGACACGATCAATGTTTAACCTCTATTGACAAAGGTTAGAACACAAACACTTTGGAGACGTCTACGAAAGTCACAACAAATCCAACAGAATCAGTAATATATCAAGTAAAATAGTTATATTAATAACATTTTAGGAAAACAGTTGGCAATAAATCCAAATTCAATGTATTTGCATGGTCCAATTTTATATATAAAATAGATTGCTTTTAGTGTTTTTGAAATATCAAATATAGCCGATATTCAAGTCATTTATAATGAAAATATCTTCCAAGAATTTGTATGAAATACTTTCCTTCATTTATATGTGGAATACTTACAAAATTTATAGGTGGAATACTTACATCCAAAAGTCCTAGCTCAACCTAGCCGCGACTCATATCTCCGTATTAGAATCTAGCTTTGAGGGCGACGGAAGAAGGGGAAGGGGAGCAAGCGTAAGAGAGAGGGATTAGGGTTCGCAGAAGGGGCGGCGACGTTAGGGAGAGATAAAGGTGTGAGGTATTTGTAACTTTTCAATTTGGTCCTTGATCTAATAGGTAATTACAAACAAGTCCCTACACATTTTCATTCTAGTCCTTATAGTTTTAGATATTACATATAGTCCCTGGGTGTATTATTACATTTGATATTTTACATCTGATATAATAATACACCCAGAGGCTATATGTAAATGTCTAAAACTATAGGGACTAGAATGAAAATGTGTAGGGACTTATTTGTAATTATCTGTTAGGTCAAGGAGCAAATTGAAAAGTTATAAACGAATCTCACCTTTATCTTTCCCTTATGCTGTCATCCCTTATGCCGACCCTAATCTCTCTCTCGTTCGTCGCTCTTCTTCCCTTTCTTCTGTCGTCCTAGAAGAGCTCTTATTGCCCAATTTGAGCAAACCTAGATCCTGATATGGAGGTGTGAGTCACAGCTAGGTTGAGCTAGGACTTTTGGATGTAAGCATTCCACCTATAAATTCTGTAAGTATTTCACATATAAATAAAGGAAAGTATTTCAATAAAATTCTTGGAAGATATTTTCATTATAAATACCTTGAATATCGTCTATATTTGATATTTCAAAGTAATTAAACACAATCTATTTTATATATAAAATTGGACCATGCAAGTACATTGAGTTTGGATTTATTGTTAACTGTTTTCCTGAAATCAAGGTAGTCAAATCGAGATTCGAATCGTGAATCGAATTCCCGAGTTTGTGAATCGAGAATCGTGAATCGAATCGAATCGTAAGATTCTGTTCAACAATTCAATATATATATATATATATATATATATATGATTCTATCAAAAGAATTTTAAAAAAAAATTAATTCTAAGACATGCATTAAACATAAAATTAAATACAACCAAGTTAAGAAAACTCAACTACCAACCAACTTAAATTAACAGTTAGAGTGCTTCTGCCTTCCAAGTTTGAAAGTTTGAAAGCTGATAGTTCATTTAAAATTTGTCTTTAAAAAAAAAACAAATTTGTTATCCAAAAATATTAAAGATTAATTTAAATTTAAAAGATATTTCTTTCATTAAATGAAAGAAATATCTTTTAAATTTAAATTAATCTTTAAATTTTTTTGGATAACAAATTTGTTTTTTTGGATAACAAATTTTAATTAAATAATCACTTATTTTAATTATTTAATTTAAAGAATGTTTAAAATAATCAAAAAGTTCAACGAAAAAGAGACGGTGAAAAAAAGAGATAGAAATAGAAAAATAAGAAAATCAAAACTCCTATTAATTAGGAAACAAGAATATGAATCGTTGATTTTCCCCGATTCTTATCGATTCACACGATTCATCATTGATTCCCACGATTCATAAACGATTCATAATCCTTCTCGATTCTCCTATAAGATTCGAATCGTTGGGTATGGAAAAAGATACGAATCGTACTATTCGTATCGAGAATCGTACGATTCTAACTACAGTGCCTGAAATGTTATTAGTATAACTATTTTGCTTGATATGTTATCTGATTCTATTGGATTTGTTTGACTTTCATATACGTCTCCAAATGTGTGTGTGTTTTAACCTTTGTCAATTTAGGGTTAAACATTGATCGTGTCAACATGTTTTTGATATAGACTAGTCCAATACTGAGCCGTCGGTGATAACAATGGCAATTTTGACTCATACTACCAGGGATGTAGGTAGTCCTTCTGATCCGTGCCACAGGAGATATATGTGGTCCTTTTGACCCGTGCCACAGGGAATGTATGTGGTCTTTCTAACCCGTGCCATCGGGGATATAGGTGATCATAACATATTTGGGACACTATCATTTTAAAATTAGCATAACTTTTTTATATCTTTGACTTTGTAACGATATGATATTTGGAACTGCTTGAAACTATTATGCAATATTTTCCGTATGTTTAGTTACTTTTACCGCTTATTACAAATGCTTTCATTTATAATATTAAAAGTCTGACATGATCTAAATGTTTTTAGTGGATGCTTATTGAGCTTCCAAGCTCATTAAATTGTTGTTCTTTGTTTTGCTCGGATCGTGAGGAGTAGATAGTTGGAGGGTAGATAGGGTATCCAGATCCTAATTCAACCACTAGCATTTTGTGATCTCCGTTTTGTATCTTAGTTATGTTAGACTACCTTGATGTACCTTTACAGAACTTTTCGATGTTATGTGATTTTGATGTTGGACTTAGAGTTTGAGTATTGCAAATATAACTTGTGTTATTTATGTGCTTGTAGTAAACTGTAATCAGGTACTGAGGATTTGCATACACAGTAGGGACCATCTCTGCACGTATGCGTCTGGTCTGTCGACGTCCCAGCTGGGTTCCGGGCGTGACACATGGAAATAACCTCCTTCAAAATTATATGTCACTAAGCTTCTTCTAGTTGATATTTGTATGGATGGGTTACATCAGTGGAGAACTTTAATTTCTAGATTTTCTTTATATCTGATTAATATCCTTCATTTTCCTATCTTTGATTAAAACTGTAGTGGTACTTGTGCTTAATTCTTGATTTGTGGTATAGTCAATCTTGGAGCATTTTTATAAATGTTCTTTAATGTGCCAGTATATTGATATAGAACTTTGAGGGATTTCGGATGATCTTTTTATATGGAGTTCATAATTTACTTAAATTAACTCAGAGGAGGTGAATCAACCCAATAACATCAGATATCAACTGTAGGCATATGAAAGTTTGTGAATTGAAACAGTTAGTTATCACTTTTAAAAGATTAATAATTAATCATATTTTGATACTTAGAAACCAGAGTTTGTTGTTCTTTGTCGTTCAAAATATGATAGAACCTATCATTGATTTATTATTGCTGGCGCAAGCATACAAAAATTTTCTAAAGAAAGTTTTTATACTGAATTGAAGAGTCTTTTGTTTCTCAATGTTGAAGATGGTCCAGAGAAAGTTCTTACTTTCTACACTGGGTTTTAAAAAGGAATCAACTCTGAGTAATTCTTGTGCTAAACCTAGACTACGGAGTAATAGATTTGTGTTACATGTTCTTTGTTGGTTCTTTCCAAATATGTGAATTCATTTTGGTCCAAACCCACACATTGCTTCAAGAATATCCTCTTATACTTTGTCAAACTTAACTTGCCGTAAAATTATAAAATAACCAGTAGGTACTTCAGATTTTTTATATATTGAGTATGTGCAAGTATTTTTCTTTTGCCCCTGGTCTGGTCATGAATGCTCCGCATGGGAGGAAATCAAAACTTGTAATATTCATACCTTCTGGCATATCATCCAATAGTTGTGTAACTGGTGAAACTATGCTCTTGAAAAATGAAGCTTGAGAAACGGCTATCTATTTGTAATGTGTACTATATCTTTTTTGGCTTATTTGATTTTGCACCTACTTTGGAAATATTCGACAACTGGGCACCATCCTGCCATTGATTTCCATCTTTTGATATTCCTGTCATATTTAAAATTCCAACCTTTTCTAAAAATATGTTGGTTAATATTGTGCATGGTTCTTTGATCATTTGATGATGTTTTCTATATCTTATTTGGAGAAGCAAGAGGCTGAGGTTTCTCCTGAGATCAGTACAAACTTTAGTGGAGATGTGTCTACTCTTTCACAGGAGCCTGAAAAGACTGGTACACTTCACCAATAATAGTGCATGATATACTTTATTGGTCCAGAGTTGCATTTCTCTTAAATGACAATATTCCTACTGAGACACTGAACCTCATATCGTGATTATTTCCACAGGACGTCAAACTGCCGATTCATCTGTCTTGGATGAATTTCAGAATGCGAGCAACACAACTGTTGATGAGCATGAAAACTTCTCTGATATTGATGATGTTGAGGTATGGCTTTGATTCTTGTGAATTCTTTAATTCTTTTCCTGTCAGGACACTGTTTTGACATCTGAGAAATGGGATTCATTCCCTGGTTCATTGCTCCTGTTTTTGTATATTTGCTTGTTTGGCAGATTAGTAACTGCCTAATACTGTTTATGCAGGTTGATGGATATCTCCTTCACAATGAAGAGGAAAAGCAGTATAAAAAAATTATTTGGGAAGAAATGAATAAAGAATATCTTGAGGTGATCAAGCACCTTATTTTTTTTAACAGTATTTCAATGTTGATCCTTCCAGTGTGTCATGTATTCATTTCATTTGATATTTCCAGGAACAAGCAGCTAAAGAAGCAGCCGCAGCTGCAGCAAAGAAAGCTCAAGATGCTCTTTTGGCAAATCTATCTGGAGGTTGTCTCTACTCTGAGGACCTTGCTGCAGCAACTGCAGCAGCTTTAGCAAAATCTAGAAAGGTGCTAAAATCAGCTTGTCTCAATGTTCCAGTTCTACTTTTATTATCTATGATATGTGCATGATAATACAAAATATTATTTAAAAAAATTTGTGTTCTTTGTTACAATTAGACTTTGCATGTGGATTTTTGCTCATGTTTATTTTTCAGTTCGAATAATTTGCTCTTTATGGTTACGGCAATTCTGCAGTACTATAGCTGAAATAGATAGTTGCCTATTTATCTTGTGCCTCAATGAATTTTTAAAAAAAATCTGTATGTATCATGAAAAGAAATTTGTTGGACTTCATTTGGAATCAAATTAATAATTAAAGTCATACATTTGTTTGATGAACCTACATTCTTCCAAATTCTCTTTTATAACTTCTTTTTGAACACGTAATGTCTTCTCTTCAGCAATCTGTAATGAAGGACCATCTGGTCTTCTTTCGAATCCCCCTCAATTCAAGTCTATCACCTTGCAGATGTCTCTATGGTCTTTTTTTGGCAATTGAAGCTACAAATTCAACTATATTAAATAACTTCCCTTACCAGATAACTTATGAGCATTATCTGCGATTAACTGGTCATTAGTAGTCTATTCCAGACATCCATATTATGGTTTGAGATAAGGTATTTGATTTGTATCTTTGGTCTTATGGTGGCCGCAGCTTAGGTAATGATGCTATTTAGTGTTGCTTTAGGCTATGTTCAAAGATAGACTTCAGATGAGTAAAATTCTCTTCTTCCTTTTTTTTTTTTTTTTTTTTTTTTTGCAATCGGAGGTAGTTTGGTGTACTGCAGAAGTAAGCAAACATGACCCATCTTTTCATATCTTTTCATATCTTGTATGAAGAGAGAACCAGGCCTAGTGATTTGTGTAACTCTTATTTGTTGCCAATTGTAAATCTTGATTACAATTCAGAGCAAATGCCTTGTTTGTTACTGAAGTGTGCACCAGCTGCAATTTTGCTGGGATTGTCAGTTGGAGAGTACATATGAGGGTAGTGCAAACTTGTAAACTGATGTTATGATTATTTGCCAAGGTTCACATAACCATATCCCATCCTGAGATTTCCTAGATCGGTGCATATGCTGCAAAAAATGCAAGTATTTATTGGGGAACAACCATGATCTTTATGAGTAGAGAAAAGTTTAGTTTCGTAGGAACCTTTTGAACTAGAAACAAATGAATTATTAAGGTTACTTTACAGTTGCAGCTGTGTAATGAGAAGCGTAAACTAGTGCTGAATAAAAGAAAATTCTTTTTGAATGACTTGTTGAATTTCAGAAAGGTTTTGGAAGGAAAGAAAAATATGCTTTCTGTCTGTAAGATGTAGAAGTGTGATAGTAGAGTGGAAAGGAGTCTACTTATATTATATGAAATTATGGTCAGTGAAGGATGAACATCAAGGCCATCATACGACATTTTTGGAAGCTAGAGTTTAAGTTGGCTAATGAGTGTTTTGGTAGTGTTTTGGTATTTTGTTGTGTTAGATGCTTAGAGCTTTGATCGAAGTCTAGTTCTTTTATATGGGAACCAGAAAATAGCAGTTTCTCTTCTCAAACAATCTTATGTATGTGAATTTCTGTCACTAGACTCCTCTAAACTGGATGGATATGTTTCGTCGTTTATCTAGTTGCTCTAACTGAATGCAGTTCTTCATCAGTCTTTCATATTTTGTATCTTCTGAAATTCATCATGACATTTTTTGCATTTTTGTTAGTTCTGTGAACCTTGAACAAGAGAAAAACATGAAATTTCTTCAAAGAACTAGGGCACACTTCTTTCTACTTTTTAGTTCTTAATTCACTTCAAGTTCTACTGCAAACCCATTACATTGGTTATACTAACACATAGCTAAATTACTAAAACACCCTTCTGACCATCGGACTCATATACATTCATTCATAACACCTTAAAAATAACACACATTGCTGTAACTTTATCACATATCACTTGAACCTTGCCAGCTATCATTGTAACTTCAACAGACATCACTTGAAATTTAACAGATACTACAATAATTTCTACAGACATCACATTAAGTTCAACACTTCCCCTTAATGTGATGTTCTTCCATTCCCAATTGTTCTCTGAACTTCAGAAATTTCTCCTTGGACAAAGCTTTGGTGAATATATCTGCAATTTGATCTTCAGACCTGCAATACTCAAGTTCAATTTCTTGCTCTTCAATCTTCTCTCGAGTAAAATGATGTTTCAATGCAATGTGCCTTGTGCTGTTGTAAACTAGATTTTTTGCCATAGAAATTGCAGATTTGTTGTCACAAGCAATCCTTGTTGCTTTCTCTTGTTTTTCTCCAACATCTTCTAATATCCTTCTCAGCCACACAGCTTGTGAGGTTGCCATTGCAGCAGATACATATTCAGCTTCAGCAAAGGACTAAGCAATTGATTCTTGCTTCTTTGATTGCCATGAGAATATACCTGAACCAAGTAAGAAAACAAACCCTATTATGCTCTTTATGTCATCAACAGAACCATCCGAATCACTGTCACAAAAGCCAATCAAATTAACTTCTTCACTCCTTGCATACTTGATTCCATAAGTCAATGTTCCTCTTATGTATCTAAGAACTCTTCTTGCTGCTCCAAGATGAAAATGACTAGGATTTTGCATAAATCTGGACAACAAACTAGAAACATACATAATGTCTGGTCTGGTTGCAGTAAGATACAACAAGCTTCATAAGTCCTATTATGCTTCTATACATAGTACCATCAATCTTCCTCCCTCCATCTTCTTTCATCAACTTTTCATTAATTGCAAGTGGTGTTGCCATTGTTTTGCAGCTATACATATTGAACTTCTTCAACATCATTTCAGCATAATTTTGTTGTGAAACAAAAACTCCATCAGATTGTTGATAAATTTCAAGAACAAGAAAGTGAACCCTATGTCACTCATTTCATATCTCCTCATCATATCTTTTTTGAACTCATCAATCATCTTCTCATCATTCCCAGTAATTATCAAGTCATCAACATAGATTGCAACAAGAAGAATAGGCATATCTTGCTTCTTGACATGAAGATTTGGCTCACTCTTATTCCTTGTAAAACCATTGCAAATAAAGTAGTTGTCAATCTGACTGTACCACTGACGACGTGCTTGTTTCAACCCATATGGTGCCTTTTTCAATCTATAAACTTTTTCTTCTTCACCTTTGATGACAAAACCATCTGGTTCAACATAAATTTCTTCTTTCAACACTCCATTTAAGAAGGTTGATTTGACATCTAGTTGGTATAGCAACCAACTTTTTTGAGCTGCTAATGCAATGAGAGTTCTAATTGTGTCGACATACAGGTGCAAAGGTTTCATGGAAGTCAATTCCTGGTTGTTGTGAGTAGCCTTTTGCAACAAACCTTGCTTTGTTCTTCAATATAGACCCATCAGGCCTATGTTTTATCTTGTAGATCCACTTCACTCCAACTATTTCTCTATCTTTTGGCTTGTCTACCAGCTCCCATGTTTTGTTCTTCTTAATCATTTGAAGTTCTTCCATGGCATTCTTCCAAGCATCTTCTTTAATAGCCTCCTCAAAATTTCTTGGTTCTACCATGCAATAGTTGCATGATTCATAAATTTCAACAATGCTTTTCATTTTTCTTGGGGTGCTACTTGGACTTGATGAACTAGAGCTTGAACCATCACTTGAGGATGATGATGGATCAGCTCTAGGTGATAATTGTAGTGATTCTTCAGTATTTCTGTCTTCATTTTCAGCATCTTCTTCCAAAACTGCAGTTTGCTTCTGCACCTTGTTTTGCTCCCAACTCCAAGTAACTTATTCATCAACCAACACATCTCTACTAATGATAATTGTATTTTTCTTGAAGCTCCACAATCTTTAGCCTTTTGCATTTGATGCATACCCAACAAAAATGCAAGCTTCACTTGTTTCATCCAACTTGTGCCTTTTCACTTTTGGAATTTGAGAGTAACAAATGCTTCCAAAAACTTTTAAGTGTCTTACTGATGGCTTTCTCCCACTCCAAGCTTCTAGTGGGGTTCTATCTTACACAGCTTTAGTTGGGCATCTATTTATCAAATAAACTGCAGTCCAAACAACTTCAACCCAGAAGGAATTTGGTAAACTTTTATCCTTAAGCATTCTTCTGGACATCTCCATTACTGTTTGATTCTTCCTTTCTGATACTCCATTTTGTTGAGGACTATACCCAACAGTGAGTTGTCTTTCAATACCTTCATCTTCACAAAACTTATCAAATTCTCTTGAAGTGTACTCCTTACCTCTGTCACTTCTTAAGGCTTTTATATAACTACTTTGCTTCTCAACATAGTTTTTGAATTTTTTCGAAGATACTATACACTTGGGATTTTTGTTTCATGAAGTATACCCATGTCATTCTTGTAAAATCATCAATGAACAAGATAAAGTACCTATTTCCAGCATGAGATGGAGTCCTCATTGGTCCACATACATCAGTATGAACCAACTCCAACACCTTTTTGGCTCTCCATGTTCCTTCTCTTGGAAAAAAGTCTCTGTGATGCTTTCCTAAAGCACATCTTCCACATATGCTTTGTTTATCTTTAATGTTTGGTAGCCCATGTACCATATTCTTCACTTGAAGTAGCTTCAACCCCTGAAAATGCAAATGTCCTAGCCTTCTGTGCCATAACCAAGACTCATCTTTGATTTGTGCTTTCAATGCAACATTTCCAGCATAGGTTAAAGTTAATTCAAAGCTTCTTCCTCTCTTCATCTTTATATTTGCCATCAGTTTTCTTTTCCGCTTTTTGTCATGTATAGTGGAGCCACCATCTTTAAAATGGACAACATATCCATTTTCCACAAGTTGCCCAACACTTAGCAAATTCTGATCCAAATCTGGAACTAGCAATACATTGTGAATGAATTTTGTTCCTTCCTTTGTTTGGATGCAAATTGTGCCTTTTCCCCTTGATTGAACTAAAACTCCATTTCCCATTTTCACGTGTACATTCATGCCATCATCTATACTTGTGAAGAGACTCTTATCTCCAGCCATGTGATTACTACATCCACTGTCAAGTAACCAAACATCATTTTTTTTTCTCATTTGCCACCTGACAGCTTGCATAGAACACACTTCCTTGTTCATCTTCTTCTTCTTTAGAAACATTTGCTGATTGTTGTTGACTTCTCACTCTACAGTCCTTTGTAGATGCCCAAACCTTTTACAGTTGTAACATTGTGGCTTCCCCTTAAACTAACAATCTTTATCAATGTGATTACTTCTCTTGCAAATACTGCATTTTAGTCCTGAAATTTCAACACCTTGATTTCTGTTGTAATGATCTCTTCTTCTTCTAAATACTTCCCTTTTTTGATACTCTTGGGATGATGACGCCTTTGATTTTGTTGTCAAGTTGAGTTTTTATTTGAAAGCACTTTCAACTGATTTTTCTGAGTGTCTCAGCAACCTTTGTTCATGAGATTGTAGTGAAGCCATCAACTCTTGAATACTCAATGTGGAGATATCCTTTGTTTCTTCAATAATAGACACTATAGCATCATATTTCTCGGGCAATGATAAGAACCTTCTCAACAATTCTCGTCTGTAACCACTTCACCATACAAACTCATTTGGTTTATAACTTCAGTAATTCTAGAAAAATACGCCTTCAAACTTTCAGATTCATTCATCTTCATGTTCTCTAACTCTCTTCTAAGAGTTTGAAGTTTAATAGCCATTACCTTAGTATTTCCTTGAAACTCCTCTTGCAAAACCCTCCAAGCCTCTTTAGATGTTGAAACCCTCATGATCCTTGGGAACAACTCTTCAGTAATAGCTTGTTGAATGAAAAGTAGGGCCTTTGCATCTTTCTTCTTGCTTTCTTTTAGAGTTTCCTTTTGGGCATTTGTAAGAGTTACTGTAGTTTCAAGTTCTTCAAACCCATTCTCAACTAAATCCCATAGATCTTGAGATTGGAATAGGGTTTTCATCTTCAAACTCCAAAAATCATAATTTTCCCCCACTAAAGAGAACGATAGAAGGTTGTTGGATGCTTAAACCTTGAGAGCTTATAGAAGCCATAGTTCTTCTCCTTCTTGACGAATTTTTTCCACCAATCTTCTTCACCCCCAGCTGTTGTTGACAATCGAGTAGCTCTGATACCAATCTGTTAGTTCTGTGAACCTTGAACAAGAGAAAAACATGAAATTTCTTCAAAAAACTAGGGCACACTTCTCTCTACTTTTTAGTTTTCAATTCACTTCAAGTTCTAGTGCAGACCCATTACATTGGTTATACTAAATAACAATAACACAACTAAATTACTAAAACACCCTTCTGACCATCGGACTCATATACATTCATAACACCTTAACTCTAACACACATTGTTGTAACTTTATCACATATCACTTGAACCTTGCCAGCTATCATTGTAACTTCAACAGACATCACTTGAAATTTAACAGATACTACAGTAATTTCTGCAGACATCACATTAACTTCAACAATTTTACATGGTTTTTGTGTGTGCGCGCCCATGTGTGTATTTTGACCTTCATACTTTTCTGTTCCATTGGCTGCTTAAAAGTCTTAAACATAAATTTTTGGTGATGAGTGATGAAGATGTTGCATTTGTGATATATTACCTCTATTTTATCCTTCCAAAATAAGTCTTCTTTACCATAAGAAATCAATTCTATTTTTTACTTATCTTGGTCTTTTCTATTTATGTGACACCTTTTCCTTGCCATGTTTTAGCCAATTAAGAATGTGGCTAAAAATTGAAACTCCTTGCACCTCTAACATCTTTGAGGCTTATTACTCTTGTATGATTCCAGCAAGTGGAGTCCTTTACTATGTTATCTACGCTCCCTATTGTGTTGCCTCCATAAAGGTTCATAATTAACCCTGAAATATGTTCATTGCCATTATGAAAGGCTTCTTGACTAAGTGTGCTTTATCATTATAAAGTACATAAACAGTAAACTCTTGTTACAAGTGATTCTCTTTTCACCTATCAGTACTCTTAGTGCTCTTATATTGTATGCAGGAAAGGAGACAAAAACGTGCTGAAGAGGCTAAGAACTCAACTCCTGCTCAGACACCTCTTGAAGCAACCTATAAAATGCTGAAGCGAAAGGTATTGTTCTTATTTAATGGCAGGCAATTTAAGGGTAAAATATCAAAATGATTGAAGTTTGGTTATGTTTTTTTTTTAAAAAAAAAACTGTTTTTTTTCCCCATGGTATTATGAAAGGATGCTTGCTCTTTTTTCGTCATAGTATATTTTTTATTCAATTCTTCTATACTGATATGAAAGGTGGTTTACTGCAGACATTTAGCTCGAAAATCAATTACAAGGCACTCGAGAATCTCTACAGTGTATGTTTCTTTACATTTTAGCTTACCTTTGCTGTAGTTCTCTTGTGCACTACCAATTCTTTTCTACGCATGTTTAATTGCAGACTTTCTGCAACTATATTGTTATGCTATTGTTGGTGCTGGTTACTTGAAAAATAAGGTGTGAATAGAAAATATTTGAATTGCAATCAATCACAAATAGGGCTTTCATCCCATTTTTGTGGGGTTTTGACTTCACGGATTCTGTAGAAAACCCCTTCAGGTACAAGTAATCTCCTTTTTTCAATCATCTGTGCTCAGTATGATCCCAATACTATCTCTTATTTTGCATTAATAGAACTCTCGTTGAAATCTTAGAAAATATTTAATAATAAATGGATTTGGATTAATTTGTATGTTATGTAGAAATAAGTGCTGTCCATGTTTTCTCATTGAATTTGCAGACCTTGGAAGTTATGAACCTATTATGGAAAAGCAGTTGATCATTTCTTTTCAATGAAAATAGCAAACTTGTGGTTTGTGTAACAGCCCAAAGAAGATAATACAAAACGACAGCGGACAGAATCAGAGGCTGATGCTGGTGTTGCTGATGATCAACACAATAACAAAGTGAAAGACAAGGCATCTGATCCCGGAGCTGGGGATGATGTTGATGAGGGTGATACATTTGATGATACTCCTGGTGCCAAAGATGTATACGATGAATTCTATGGGAATGAAGATGAAGAATATGGTTATGGTGATGATGATTTTGTGGAGTGAGGTTCACCAAGGAACCTTAAGCCATGATTTTCAGCAGCCTTGCCATCCCAGTATAAAAGGTTAGTCATTTTTAGTTGCAACTACACCATGAGTTGAGTTAATTTGGCAATCTTTTTTTAATCTTAATAATCATTGTTGGTGTTTTGTATATAGTTGTAGATTTTTGGATTTACCATCTTTTACACCTGGATTACAAGTTGTTTGAGACTCAGTTACAAGTTATTTTCGAATTTTAGGATTTGGGATATTCGGTAATTTCCTTTTGATTTTGATTCAATCCTACTTTGAAGAAGAAAGCAATTACATCACTAAGGATAGCTGTGCTATTCATTCAAATCACTAGGGTTGTTAAATGAGTCAAAGTTTGTTTTTGTGAACCACCAAACCTTTCTAACTGCATTTCCTTATGGTAGTCGGCCAAGTATCTTATAGTTGAAGCAAGTATTTGGCTTATTTGTTTATACAATGTTATCTTGCATAAAATAATGTTGTGAGCCTTTTAATTGATGCTTTCATTGAGATCATCATTCCCGATGTTTTTGAAGGCTAGAGTTCAGCAACTTGAAGAAAATCTTTTGCGGGTGCTGAATCCATCTTTGGATTTACCATGCTGATCAAGGGAGAAGCGGGCACCATGGACCATTGGTGGATCAAGATCGCATGAGCGGTCCATGATGAATTCAGCAGGTCATGGTGGATATGTCATAACCGCATGGTGACATGAGCCACTTTTTCAGGTCTCGCCAAGAGCTACAGCCTCTGATGAACCTGAGGGTGGGAGGTTTTCTGGTGTTTGAAAGGGGCCCCTTTTAATACATTTTGACCTTCTGGACAAGCAGCTGAGGAGTTGAGCAATTCGAGCGTGCGTTGCCCCATGAAGTTATTGTATTCCAAGGCATCTGCATTTTCTGAATCGCATTTGAAATACTAATAAAAGTCAGAAATCCGACCATACAAATGTAGTGTGGAATATTTCATTTCCAAAACCAGGAGTTTGAGAAAGACATGAAAAACAGCTAATTGAACCAATGTATATGCATAACAAAGCAGGGGAAGGAGTCTGCTTACAAAAATTATAATTTTGTTTTAACGTTCCAGAATTAGAAAGCTGAAACAAAACCCTAATGAATGTGATTGCTACTGAAGACATGAACTGTCATGTTCAATTGAAAGTATAATTGGATCACAGAGTCGATGAAACTAATGTTTGTTGTATTTGAAATGAAGGAAAATTTAGAAAAGAATATATATATAAACTGTTGGTTTGTTGTTTTCTTTGTGTTTTTTTGTTGTTTTTTTTTTTTTGACAGAGAAGAGCTGTTACAGCTTAGAAAAAAAAAACAGAAAAAACAGTGGTAACAAAAAACTACAGAAAACCAATCAGAATTGCAGCCCCGCTGCAATCGTTAACTTTTCTAGCCATCTGGGCCGATCCACTCCCATATGGTACAGGGAGAGTCTTGGGTTCTTCCTTCCATTTGACGCTAGAGCGTCTGCTAATGTGTTGATTTCCCGCGGGCAATAAGCAATTTCCACTCCTGGTTGCTCAGACAAATAATGTTTAATGGTCTGAATTTCAGCTTGATGTCTTCTATCTTCCATGCTTCTTTCATTTTCAATCATATCCAATGCTTGCAGACAGTCAGAAACAATTCTTCCAGGCTTCAGATTCTGTCCTTTACATTGACTAATCGCAATGAGGATGGCTTGCACTTCAGCTTGAAGGCTTGACTCTGCAATTCCTCCTGAGCTTCCAGCCAGCAGCACCTTGTTTTGGCCCAAAATGATGATAAAACCTAGACCACAAGGAGAAGATTCATTAATCCAAGATGCATCGCACATAACTGTAATAGTAGTATTGTATACAGAATTATGTAAATACTCCCTGAGATGCCCTCGAAGTTTCCACAGGTGATCCTTGGTGACTTTAAAAGATTGACTAACAATCTGGCTTGGATGAGTTCTTCTGTTGTTGAAAACAAGGTCACACCTTGCTTTCCATATATTCCAAGCGCAGGTCGCCATCAGTGCCTTGGAAAACTTTTGCCTGGCTACAAGCAGCCATTCCTCTGTCACCATGGTTTGCAGGATATCTGTATCTTCATCTATATGTTCAGAAATAATATCCCAGCACTGCATTGCAATTCTACAATCATAAAAGAGATGCTTAATAGTTTCATCTGCCAGTCCACAAAAAGGACACATAATGTGAGGGCCAAATCCCAGTGAATGCATAAGAGCATAAGTAGGAAGCTTTCCATGCATCATCTTCCAGATAAACAATTTTATTCTTGGAGCAACAGCTAGCTTCCAAATCTCATGCCAACCCTGCCATTTATTTTCTTCTCCACTTAAAGTATGATTCCGGGTGCCATATACTTCTTTAACAATGTTTGCATTGGAACCAGATGGGGACCAAATCCAATGTTTGTCAATATTTTCCATATATGTAGCTTTGGATAAATTATTCAATCCGTGTCTTTTGCCAAAGCAATTTAGTATATCAGTATAATTAAGCCTATTCTTAGTTAAGAAATCAGGAATTTGTAGTGATTCAACAGGCATTTCCATATTAAGGAAGGTTGGCTTAAGAGAAATAGGAATATCAAATATCCATGGGTCATTCAGAAAGTTTATATCATTAGGATTGCAATTAGTAAACCTAAAATTTGATTTCATTGAAAATGCAGTAGCTTGTAGCTTCCTAAAAAAACAAGAAAACCTGCCCAAATTTGATCTATTCCAAGGGTTTAGCTCACCATATTTGAGTATGGAGATTTTGACCCAAAATTTGTCTTCATTGTTTAAAAGAGAAAGGATGTTCTTGGTCATGAAAGTAGTTCTAACAATTTTTAAATTTCTAACCCCCAAACCTCCCTCAGATTTACCAAGTGTAATTGTGTTCCAATTAATGGTTTGAAAGAAGCCTCCAGCAGTGCCACTGTTCCACAGAAATTTCCTGGACATTTTTGAGATTTGATCTATAATGGAATCAGGGATAGGATAGCAAGTCATTGTATATACTGGTATAGACATTAAAGAAGCATTGACTATAACTACCCTCCTAGCCATGGATATGGAAGCAGGTCTCCATGCATTAATACTGTTTGATGTCCTGGTGATGAGTGGTTGCCATTGATTAATAGGAATTCTTTTAGGTGCAATCAGGACCCCTAGATATTTAAATGGGAAAGAACCAACTTTCATTCCTAAAATGTTGACTATAGATGCCTTGACTCTTCTATTGAACCAAGAGGGAAAATGAATAGTTGATTTTTCCAAGCTGACTTTTTGTCCTATGAGTTGATTATATATGTCCAAACATGATCTGCAATTTCTAGCCACAGCCCTAGTAGCTCTAGTAACTATAAGTGCATCATCAGCATAAAGAAGATGATTAAAATTTCTAACTAGTCTGTTATCAAAGCCAGGGATATAATTCATGGACATTGCATGGTTCATTATGGCAGTGAAATTTTGTGAAACTAATAGGAAGAGATAAGGTGATAATGGGTCTCCTTGTCTAATCCCCCTAGAGCTATGAACCCACCCAGTTGGTTGTCCATTTACTAAGAAGGAAAAAGAAGGAGAGGTGATACATGCTCTGATCCAAGAGATCCAGGTCTCAGGAAATTTCATGTTATGAAAAGTGGCAAGGATGGCATTCCATTCCAAGGCATCATATGCCTTTTCAATGTCTAGCTTTAATATCATCATTGGGAGGTGTTTAGTGTCATGCTCTAGTGTGTGTACAATCTCTTGTGTAGCAATGATATTATCAGATGTTGACCTTCCAGCCAAAAAACCAGATTGCTCCAGACTTATAAGTTTACTGATAACAGTTTTCAGTCTGTTTGATAACAGTTTGGATACAATTTTATAGGAGACATTGCACAGAGAGATTGGTCTAAATTCATGCACCCTAATTGAGTTCTCTTTTTTGGGAATAAGTGCTACATAGGTTCTTCCCCAAGACACTGGGAGCTGTCCAGTGTCAAAGAAATGCTTGATAGCAAGATATAGGGGTTCCTTAACAATTTCCCAATAAAAGAGATAAAATTCAACATTAAATCCATCAGGGCCAGGGCTTTTACCCTTGGCCATTGACTTAAGTGTTTGATAAATTTCAGTAATGGTAACAGTTTTGATGAGGGACTCTCCTTCCATCTCAGTTAGAAATGGAAGGTCATTGGGTAATCTAATAATCAGTTCATCCAAAGATAAAGTGCATTTGGATTGCCACAGGCTGAAATAAAAATCAGAAAAAGCCTGTCCAATAGAGGAATGATCAGAAAGTAATACCCCATGGTCATTTATTAGAGCAGAAATTTTATTTCTGTGTCCTCTAATTTTTGCTTGTTTGTGAAAGAAACCAGAATTGTAGTCTCCATGTTTAAGCCAAAGTAGTTTAGCCCTTTGTGCCCATTTTGTAGCATTTTGTCTAAGGAGAGCAGCATGCTTGTTATATAGCCCTCTAAGAGCAACACTATTTAGATCAGAGTAATCCAAAGTTGGTTCTAAAGATTCCAGAAGTGTAATTTCTTCTTCAGTTGTTGAGATATCTTTATCTAATGAGGAAAGATGTTTAGATTTCCATTTGCAAAGTAGAGACCTAGTTCTGGAAATAAAATGATTAAAAGCATGCATAGGAGAGGCACCAGTCCTAACATTCCATGCCCTATAAACATTATGATGACAGTTTTCATAATCAAACCAAAAATTTTCAAATCGAAATAATCTGTGTTTTTTATTTGAAAAAAATTTAGCTGTCAAAAGCATGGGTGAATGATCAGAAGCTGTTATGGGAAGGTGTGTGTTAGTGTATGAATCGAAATTTGTTAACCATTCATTATTTGCCAAAATCCTATCAAGCCTGGCCCATCTTCTGGCTAATCCAAGCTGATTGTTACACCAACTAAAGGGAGTTCCAATGAAACCCAAATCATAAAGTTGGCTTTCATTTACAAATTCATTGAAGAGTTTTGATTTTGCAGTGTAATTATCAAATCTCCCCCCTGTGTTCATCTTGATTTAAGATAGCATTATAATCACCTAGCAATATCCAAGGGATACTAAGGAAGGAAAAAAGTTTTAATTCTACCCACGAGCTTTTTGAGCCTAAATGTGTTGAGAATTATAGATTACAGAAAGAATCCATTCTTTTGGTTTTTCAGATGAAATAATCAAATATAAAGAGAATCTAGTGAGAGCGATGGGAGTCACCATACTCACCCTCTGCCGAGGGGCCCGATTCCCAACATTACGCCCCGGCGGGTGTATGGCAACTACCGCCATTCTTAGCAAATTTGTTGCGTAAATTTGAGTTTGGTTTGAATCCAGGGTTTCCACCAGGCAAATAAGGTCTGGTTGTGCACTTCTCATGAGAGCTTTAATTCTATTGAGAGTTCTGGGGTTCGACGATCCCCTACAATTCCAACAGATCACTTTGAGACAATTCATATTTAAAACTATTGAAAATATGAAAAAGGAGTTTAGAGAAACTTCTCATTGGAGAGAAAAAATTAATTGGCATTCTTTGCCAATCTGCCCTTCTTTGGGCATGAATTTTCCTTTGCTTTGCCCCTTCGTGCCAAGGCTTCCAGCTTTGCATCCTTTTGAACAATCGCCAAGGGCATGTCATCATCAAACATTCCACAGTGTCTCTCTTCATCAGATAGTGCCTCCTCCATGGAATGGTCCTTAGGTGACTGTTGCATCTTTGGTTTGATGACTTGATAAACTCTGTCAACCAACATGGTATGACTAGCCTGCTGACCTTCATGTCCAAGAGACTGGACCACTTCTTTTCCCCTATCAAAAGAGGTGATGAGACCTGGATCCTCAAAGATCATGTCATCTGGAGAATCTGCAGAGATAGACGGTGGAGCCAGCAACGGTAACCCATCAGTCGCGTCAGTAGCGATAGCTTCAACGGCTTGATTTCCAGTCCTCTGCTCCTCAACAGCAAGATGACCAGCCTTCTGTTGAGAAGGACGCGCATCCCTAATTATGATCGCTTTGTGAGGCTCCTTGCTTTTCTGGCTAGGGTTTTCCAAAGGGGCCATTCCTTGTCCATCGAGAAGTCCTCAATATAAGCGCCATTGTTGCCTCGGGATTGGCTCACACGACCTCCACGCCCACCACGTGAAGTTTGACCTCTGTCCACGTGTCGGTTACCAGTTTGAGTTGCCGGTTGTCCATTAGTCCATGCTGGATCATCCCGTTTGCGAGTGTTTGGAGGGGGGCCACGACCGCGACCTCGACCTCGCCGGTGCCCAGCTATCTTCCAGGTTCCAATGCCATCTGCAAGAGGGGGAAGCTCCGTGTTTTTTTGTTGTTAAAAAAAAAATTGAGGGAAGATGATGGTTATATAATAAAATAATAAAGATGATATACAGATAAAGTTTCTTTTCTTTTGTTATGCTTTCACTTAAATCAAGTTAAAAACACAACCCAACAACAAAAAAGAAGAAAAAAGAATACTTCGCATTCATTAGAGGAAGAGATTATTTATTTATTTATTTTTTGATAAAAAGTGGAAAAATCATGTTTTATTTAATTAACTAGAGACGTACATTTCACCTGATGGTGTGAGAGTACTGGGTTACAAGTATGTAGGAAAAGAATGCTCAAGTAACTCCAGATGTTCATCCCACGCTCAGTCTTAAGTTTCTTCTTTTGTCGCCGAGAGATTCTCTAGAGCCTCATTGCCTCCCATCTCTTCCGGCGGGGACATCCTCGTGAACTCCAGGCTCCTTTTAACTAGATTTTGTGTCGCCTCCAACCTCGGTTTTTTTGAGATATGTGCTGCATCAAACCAAGACAATAAGAGAAAGTTAATGGCGTGAATAATTTGTAAGAAAATGTGTTGTTTGTTTTGAAAACATAGTATATTGCTCACGTGCAGTGTCGTGTGTCCCCCTAGGTATCCCTTAGCATCAAGGTTTGGTTGCATAGCCCATATTGGCTCCTGTAGTGGTTCCAGAATGGGACTGTGAATTGGCATGAAAAGAGAATGTGTGATACTGATTCGGCTTCCGTGTTACACAAGAAGCACATAGTGCGCATGCCTTGCAAATTCCTCTTATGTAGATTGTCCAGTTCCTCTTGTGTGATACTGATTCAGCTTTCCTGTTACACAATTGAAGGACAAGATTAAGGATCCGATCCGAAGAAGTCACCTCTCTCAGTACCTTCAACGAGACCTATAAAAGGAAGGTTTGTCCTCCCCGAAAGGGAACTGACCCCTGGCGGGGGTTATTCATTATATCGTTGGAGGCCCAGCTAGCAGAGGCGATAGTAACTAGATCATTAGAATTATGCTCGGATGCCTGCCAGAGGAGACCATCCAAGAAAGAGGTTGTGAGCCGAGCAACCGATCACCTTCTCTGACAATGACCTCAAGCAGAACTCGTCACCCCATGATGACGTCCTGGTGATCACTATTATCAATTTTGAGGTCAGATGTGTCCTCATTAGTGGAAGCTCGACCGACGCCATTCTTTAGAGAAGACCCTATACTGTTATAGGGATTATCCGACCTGACACGTATAGGCTAACAGACTTGGGGGGCATATTGCTTAAAAGGCCATTTCATGTGGAGCACCTGAGTAAATACTATCGATGGTCATTTTAAGACTCTTTCTGGAACCAATCCACCACTATTTTGCATGTGTGATCAGAAAATCATTGATTAGAGCTCGAGCTTAAGAGTCCCCGCTCATTTCAGAGTCGAGCAGACAAATCATTAGTGCCCACATATGCTCCTCACCCCTTTCAAGGCAAGAATTCGGTTCTCAGGGATCAAATTGCTTGTCTTCTTTCAAGGCACGCAGAGATTAATTAATAAAACCCTCAAGACTTCGACTCAGATTCGGTTGCTAGGGATCCGGTCACCCCTATCCCCTTTCAGGGCATATGAAGATTGATTGTTAATATCATCAGGACTTTGATATGGATTCGGTCACCATGGATCATGTCGCCCTCGTCCCCTCGTCTTCGATATGGACTCAGACGGCCCTCTTTAGGGTTCCCTTTTCAAGACTCGACCATTCGGCTATTTTTAAAGTGTCATTTTCAAGGCACATATTCAGTTCTGAGTGATTAGATCGCCCCCATCCCCTTTCAGGGCACGCTGAGATTATTTGCTAAAACCCTCCGAACTTTGACTCGAATTCAGTCGCTAGGGATTAGGTCACCCTCGTCCCCTTTAGGGCACATAGAGGCTGACTACTAAAACCTTGCCGACCACGACTTGGATGACCCTCTCCAAGGCCCTTTTTTTAGGGCTCGATAGAACTCTTTTCATATAGCCCTTTTTAGAGCACTAATTCAGGGATCAGATCACCTCGCCCACTTTCAGGGTACGCAGAGATTGATTGCTAAAACCCTCAGGACTTTGACATGGATTCAATCTCCAGGGATTAGGTCACCCTCGTCCCCTATCAAAGCGCAAAGAGGCTGCTTGTTAAAACCCTGGTGATCTTGACTTGGACAACCCTCTTCAGGGAACGGCTATTCGGATCTTTTCATAGTACCCTTTTTAGGGCACCGATTCAGTTTTTAGGGATCAAATTGTCTCCGTCCCCTTTCAGGGCACATAGAGATTGATTGCTAAAACCCTCAAGACTTCGACAAGGATTTGGTCACTATGGATCAAGTTATCCCCGCCCTCTTTTAGGGTACTTAGAGGCTGACTACTAAAACCCTGTCGACCTCGACTCAGATAACTCTCTTTGTGGTGCCCTTTTTAGGGCTCATCCATACAGTTTTTTCAAAGAACCCTTTTCAAGTCAGGACACTAGTCCTCAGTAATTGGATCGTCTTCACCTTTTCAAGGGTTAGAACCAATAATTAGTAAAACCAATTGGATATGTTTGTTTTTGGTCTTTTTCAAAACCCAAGGAGAAGGCCAGAAGAAACTTATCGCCCCTTTTCTTCATATGACATAGTCATCATACCCGAGTTTGGAGAAACACACTCTCAATTCATGTCGGTCCTAGTCCGACTCACAAACATGAACCATAATGGCTTGAAAGACTACCAAGCTCAGAGTCAGTCACATTAGAGAAACCAAGTCTTAAAGGCGACGACCAAAAGGCGCAACACTTAGTCATTCTAGAAGACAAACAACTCGGAGAAAAGAACCACAAAACATTCACTCGTTCATTTGAATGAGAGGGAATGACACAAGTAAAGAAGTCATTTCTTTATTAATAAACTTGTGGAAAGTGTACAGGTACAAAAGAGAAAAATATACAAAGTACAAGAGTTATCCTTAAGGAATTTGCTAGAGAGACCGCGGCCTCGGTTGAAGTAGACGCCTCAACCTAGGCTAGAGCTAACATCTCAACCTTGGCTAGAGTTGATGTCTTGTGTTCAACTGCAAGCTCAACTTCAACTTGATCGACGTCATAAAAAAGGGGAGTGTCCTACCTATTTTCCCATTAAGTCTTGCGATCTAGAGTCATTACAAAGATACACAAAGGCATTTCTACACTTCAGAGATGTTCACTTGTAGAAAAGTCTAGACAGTTACCTCAAGAAACGATGAATGTACATTACCTCGGCTGGGAAGATGAAAGAAGACTGCTCAGAGAGAAACTAAGAGCTTTCTCAAGTAGCGATAGAGAAGAAGACAAGGATCACAAAAGTAAAACCCAAGCCCTTTACAAACCTATTTATAGACTGTAGTCGCAAATGTGCTTCTCCGAGGATAATTAGTTAAGATATGAAGGCTCGAAAGACTCTCTAAACGGATGCACTCGCAGACGGGTGATACGTGGGCCACTACCTCTAGGCACTTCGATACGATCCTATCAGGAGTCGCACCCATGATCTCCTCCATCGGATTTCACTATTACTTATCAAACGAAGACGCTTTGAAAGTTGGAACGTTGTATCCATCGAAAGTCGTGACCCATCGATCGAAGATTGATACGAAGCAACTAACTTGTCAACTAAGTTGCATCCTAAAAAGCAACTCATAGTCGGGTAGTCAAGAACTCCTATCAAATCAGATCAGATGATCAGACCATCAGCTGACAACTGAACTCTCCAGGTTGTATCGAGCTGAAGAGTAATTGGCCTAGAGAGTTGAGGGGCAAGTGTTATGTGGGAAAATATCTGAAGACTTGTTTCATGATCATAAGTGCTGAGATGAGAACCCAACTGTCAAAATAACCACCTGGTCATCTAATGGTGGAACATAAATTCCAAAAGGCATTGAAAGCTGGCAGATATGGGTCTCCATACTATAAAAGGAGGTCCTCAGCTCACAAAGAAGGTATCTAATGGTAGAACATAAATTCCAAAAGGCATTGAAAGCTGGCAGATATGGGTCTCCATACTATAAAAGGAGGTCCTCAGCTCACAAAGAAGGTATCTTGAACATGAACTTGAATCGAGGCTAATAATCTAGATTCTACTGAGATTGAGCGCTAGTGTGGGCTTCTCTCTCTGAATCCTCTCTGAGTTCTTTCTTTGTTCCCTCTTTCTCTCCTCTCCTTTTCGAGTTCTTGACTTGAATGTTGGAGGATCCCCTAAAGCATGAGTGCTCGGATATTTTTATCCACAGTTCCTTCTCCCTACGAGGTTCGATCCCTGGAGACTGATCTCGGAAGAAGGCGTTACATGATCCTATAGAGCTGAAAAACGAAGCAGAAGAGTCATCTATCACTAGGGACTGAACCAGGACTCACTGGTAGAGGAGGCTAAGGGCAAAACATAAAAAAAAAAATCATCCAACATAACAATTGTTTTCAATATAAAATAGTGTGACAGTAGAATTTTTTATTAAAACAACCACAATTTGAATACACATATCAGAATATATATATATATATATATATATATATATATATATATATATAGGGATGATATTATAAGGCCGGCTGGATTACTGTGCAAGTAAGGTCGCCTCCCATTTGGCCACTTGCACAGTGTTTTAAGGATTTCCAACCGTATGGATGGAAAGAACATCGAAAAATAAGCTAGCATGTTAATTTTCATACAATTTGGGAACTTGTAGGGTCTTCATCTTAACGGGTGAAAATTTATAGAAATCTTACCGGTTCAAAATTTGACCATTTAAGATGAAGACCCTACAAGTTCCCAAATAGTATGAAAATTGACATGCTAGCTTATTTTTCGATGTTCTTTCCATTCATATGGTTGGATTTCCTCAAAATACTGTGCAAGTGGGCCAAAACGAGGTGACCGTACTTCACAACATAGCCTACTGATAAGACCATATATATATATATATATATATATATATATATATATATATATATATATATATATATATATATATAACATTTATCTATGCACACTCGAACTAGAAGTACCGTCAGTACGGATGTCAGACTTGGATGCATGCGACTGAGAGGAGGTAACTACATACGACGAGTTTGTATTTTCTGAAAACACTGCAGAATCTCCTCATTGTCAATAGTTGCAAAAAACTTTCTTCTCGATATAGACAACCATATTATCGTTTATCCACTCATCTCCCATTTTGTTGCGCAAGTTAGTTTTCACAACATTCATTACCAAAAATACTCTCTCAACACTAGTTGTCGCAACTGGCAAAACCAATGCCAACTCAATAAAGCGATAAACGAGTTGAAAATAGCATGTTTTCCTGTCTCAACAAGCTTCCTAGCAAAACCTCACAAGTCCCCAACATTTGCAAAATCATCATCATGCCGCACATAATAAATAAAAGTAGCAAGTTGATCCTCAAGTATCATATGTTCAGTCACCAAGAAGTCTTCAGGATACATCTTTGCAAGACGGAATAGCTTGTGGATGTTGAATTTGGAGAATGAGTCTCTTGGATCAAGACATGACACAAGAAGAAGTAACTCCATGCTAGTTTCTGGAAAGCGGGTTTGCAATTCTTGAGTAATCAAATCAATAACCCAACATTACAATAATGATAAAATCAATAACAAATATTAATAAAAAAATAAATTAATGGGAATTATAAAAGCATAATAAATACAAAAAAATAATTATCTCACATAAAATTTCTACACAATAATGGTGAAAATGAGTAATGAATTGCCCCTCCCGCCTAGATGGATCACAAATTCTCATATTATCCTCTATTTGAGTCTTTTTTTATGAAATTATATGTTGTTGGATTTTTTATAATTTTATCATTTGTTTCGAGGCAATATAATCAATATTAATTTCTTAAAATCCAAATCAATTTATTTAATATCTAAAAAAATCATATTAATTTGTTGCTTTTATTATAAAAAACAAAAAAAACAAAAAAATGCAGTCTATCAATAATTTGAAATTATATATAATTACTAAGACTGCAAGGCTACCGGGCAAACTTGGTATACTTGCATGTATCGAGCGGGGGCTGAAGCCCCTGCTAGCCCCTTTGGTTCCGCCTCTCTCTATCACAACTGATATCTCTCTCAAAATCATCTAAAGCACTTCAATTTTTACCGACCACTTTCACCATTGATCAAGAACCCAAAAGAAACATATCGTTACATCAACATGATTCTTATGTTGTTATTACTGATACGAGTAGCTCCTCTTGTGCTATGAATGCTCATGAATCCATTTTTCTTTTTCTAACCAATCCCGAAAACTAATTGGGAATAAATCCTGAACTCACGCTTCCTTTTAAGAATGTTTTATATTTTTAATTATTATTTCTTATTCCACTGATTATTTCCAATTAATTTTATAATATAATATAATTATTTTATTTTTTTATTTAAAAAAATATAAATAATAATATTATACTATTAACGGGTTTCGGGTCGGGTTGGAATGGATGGCGCCCGAAACCCATAGCGGGAAACCTCTGCCCTATAAATTTTCACAGATACATTCCCTCTTACAACTCTTCAACGGAGCAACCCAAAGCAACCCAAATCGAATGATGCTCCGCCGCAACTTCGTTTCTCGAATGATTCTTCATAGGTAGCTCGAAAACCCTTCTAGTTCTCCACTGATGTTCGGATTTCTAGTGTTTTTTCAATCAAATGCTTCCCATTTTTTTGGATCCCAACGTTACCTTGTTTTTTTTAATCTCCCCTTTTTATCAACTTCAAATCCCCATTTTTTTTTGAATCTTGAGTGCTAGTAGCTATCTATTTTCTAAGATGTTATTTTTTTGTGATTTATTTCGCTGTTATAATGTAGAAAGTAATTTATTCGCTATTTATTTATTTCCTATGAAGACGAGCTTTGGCGCAACGGTAAAGTTGTTGCCTTGTGATCTAGAGGTCACGAGTTTAAGTCGTGGAAACAGCCTCTTGCTTTAAAATCAGGGTAAGGCTGCGTACAACAGACCCAAGTGATCCAACCCTTCCCAAACCCCGCACAATATGGGAGTTTTGTAGCACCGAGCTGCCTCTTTTTTTTTTATTTCCTGTCGATTGCTATAAAAAGGTGTGTGTTTGTATGTGTTTTTGGGATTTTAGGATTAGTGTTTATTAAAATAATGATATATATATATATATATATATATATATATATATATATATATATATATATATATATATTGGTTGGTGTTTTGATGAAATGCTGCATTGGCTAGTTTCTTGTGAGTTCCACCAGAATAAGAATTTGAAGATTAGCTGCTTTACATTTTATGCTCTGAAATTTTCAGCATCACTGACAAGATGGGATTTTGGGTTTTTGACTCTTTAGTTGAATAAATTTCAAGATGGCTTCCTTCTTTTTCCTTCTTTTGCTATCCACCAGCAAGCATTTCATTTTTTCGGAATATGGATGCTAGAAAATCAAATTCTGTACCCGTATTATTATTTTTTTTTCAAATGAATGCAAATCAAATAACTGGTAAGTGCTTTGAGAAATGATGTGGATTCTAAGAGCTTGATTTTTTTGCATTAACCTTTCTTTTTATACAATATTGTTGTTAATCCATAGTCTTTCTTGCAATATTTCACTGTGGTATCCATCAAGTAATTAAATTTTAATATGCGCTCAACCTTCTAAATTTTAATACATAATTAGACATCCTACCTTATATATATATAATTATAGTAATGGGCTATTATTAATCCTCACATTGTGTTGATTTCATTGGTACTGTTATGGGAAATTTTGTTATTGATATACTAGCATGTCCTGTCTCAATGATGATTGTATTGGTCTATACTTTTACTTTGTATCAATTTCAAATTTCTTGTCTTGAAATTTTTACTAATGGGCCTCTTTTCTGAAAGAATGTTGAATATGTTTCTAAACAAAAAATTTATAATTTGAGAGGTGCAAACCATAATAGGCTTCACTCCCCAGCATGTTTGGATGTAGTTTATTAGACAAAGATTTTGACATTTGAGGAATATAAGTGCAACTAAACACTTACTGCAAATTACCTTGTAGGAGGTAAAGGTTTTTTGGTGGTTGTTTCTTTGGTTTTTATTTGGTTAGATTGTCTTCATATGGCTGGATCACACTATTTGGGATTCTTAAACATACCACAGAGATTCTGTTGTATAGTAGATAGATGCGTGCGTATACTAGCATTCCATTCTTAAACATATTATCAAGTTGAGGCTTTTGCATTTTGCACCCATGTTTTCAGATAATAATCCTTTGCAATAATATGCACATGTTATTTCCTTTTCTTGGATTGGATAGTGATAAAGTTAAAAATAGACACAAGCTTTTCTTTGTAGTTAGTTTATATCTTTTTAGAAATAGAAGTTTAGTCCTATTCAATAGATGTTTTAGTTCTATCCTCTGGAGGTCTATAAATGAGGCTCTGCTCCATTCAGTTGTAATGTAGAAGTTATATGGAAATTAATGTCAAGTAATAAACAATCAATAAAGATTTCAGTTCCTCTCCACCAACCCTCCTCCTGTTCCTTTTTTATTTCCAATGGATAGCAATGACTTAGAATTAGAGCTCTTTGTTTCATGAAACCACATCTGTGTTGATCTTATATATTTGAACTATAAGAATTGTACTCAGTCGCTTATTCAATTTTCAGATAGGTGACTGCAGACCGCCAGATCAATGGGCTTCAACTATCAACATGCATCTTCTCAAGGGGTGAATGCAATGAGCCCCAGAAATCAGTCAGTTTCAAATAATAGAAAGTTTGCAAGAAGTTCTGAGAAAGGAGCAGACTTTAAACTCAGGAAAAAGTCTGCTGCTGTTTTCCCAGAACCAGAGATCAGATGTACTGAGGCTGAGAGGCAGCCAGCTTCAGCTGAAGGATTGTCTGAAGAGAACAACTGTGTGTGGTTATCTTCTGATTGCCGGTCTCATTCTTTGCTAAGTTTTGATACCCCACAAGATGTTCTCGATAATCAGTTTTCGGTTCTATCTCTATCTGGAGGCCATGGTGCACCTTTGGATATTGGTAGAGTGGTTACTGCTGCTTTTGATGGATCCAAGATCAGTCCAATGGAGGAAGCATCTTTACTTTGTGGAACAAATGAGGATGATAATGAGGAGCTGGAGGAGGAAGAAATAGTCAGATGGCTACAATATTCAGTTCAAAATGAGGTAAATGATCATGCTGTATGGTCTTCAGAATGTGGTGAATCTTCTTGGGAGAGGTCCTCGTGCAATGACTTATCAATGTTTGGAAATTCATCTACATCCCTTAGCACACATGACGGGATACCTTCTTATGTTCAAGATATCGATGGGTCAGACTTTAGCTCTTTGTTGGATCTTGAAAAGGAGGATTCTGAGTTGTTATCGGATGGAGAACATGGAAACATTGTTGCTGAAGCCACAGAATTTTCAAGTCCCAGCAAATCCAATATAAATCTGCAATGTGGATCCTCCATTTCTAGCTGTAAAACTCCTTGCAGGACAGAGGAAGCCGAAAGTTTAGTAAAAGATTTTGACATCGATGATCCTCTCTACTGGCCATTGGATCAGAACTCTTACTCTTCTCCTGAGTTTGATAATTTCTTATGCATTTCACCTCGCAGAGACACAAACTACATTGCATTTTCAGGACCTAGTAAATCAAATTCAAGCGAAGGGAGATTCCATGAGAAAAGAGATCATCAAAAATGCAGAAAAATTGATCGAGAAGGATGCAGAAGAAGGATCTCATTTTCATCGACACCAGTTTCGGTCTCTAGTATCAACAAGTCAAGTGCCAAGACATCAAGGTTGAGTAGATCATTGACACGATCTCTTGCCGAGTATTATCCCTACACTACCAACTTGAAAAAGTTAAGTATCAACAAACAGAATGATAATGCTGATAAGATACAATCTTCACAAAAGCTTGCAGCAGGTGATATTCATGAGTTTATGGTGGAAGGAGTTCCAATAGAGAAACTGATTGGTTTGAATGAATTCGATGGCCATGAAGGTATTGATTTGGAGTTTGATGTGGTTGAATTCTCTCTTGGTTTATCACCCTGTTCGGAATTTTGGTTTTTGAGAATTATATAGAGCAAAACATTTGTAATATAGACAATTTTAACAACAAAAATAGCCATATGGTGCTATAAAACTCTCATTATGTGCGGGTCCGAAGAAGGATCGAGTTGGATCTATTTTATTAATTCATATAACAAATAATTATAAATATTATTTAAAAGAAAGAAATGACATCACATTGTATGTGGATTAGGTCAAACCTTAGAAATTTTTTAAAACTTGGGTCATTTTCAACATGTATCAGAACAATTAGCAATTCATCTACCAAAAAAAGAGTCCAAACAATTAGCAATCCCATGTTTAAACTTAGTTTACTATTGAATATATATATATATTGGCCTGATACAGTCCGTTCGGCTGCAATCCGGCCGGACACGTGTCAGGCCTCTATTGACTAGTCAATGTTACTTAATGATTAAGTAATGCATATAATATATATCTATTATAGCAACTAATAGGGATTTAACACTTGTCCGGTCGGATTTGCAGCAGGCCGGACTGTATCAAGTCCCTATCTATATATAGATGTTATATAGTTAATCTCAGTCGTTCACCTACTAATCATTCATCTTATTATCAAAAAAATTTAGATAATAATAATAATAATAATAATAATAATAATAATAATAATAATAATAATAAAGACGCTCTTCAATTTTAAAATCCAATTTATAGCTGAAAATTATAGAGTTCAATATATCCTTTGGAGTTGTCCTCAAGGAACTATCAAGTTCATATGATTTTTTATTTTATTTTATGTTATTTTAACGATACAAATAAGCTACTTTTTAAAAATGATATTATAGAATAATATAAATTTTAACATAAGTTCTTTTTTTGTTTTTAATACTCTAAACCATCAAATCAGTAGACTATTTAGTATAAAATTAATAAAAATATTAAAATTACCGAAATTAGTTTACAAATTCAAAATTATGTAATATTCTTTTCAATTTTAAAAATAAAATAAGATAATGGATTAGTGAGAGGGTGATATATAAAAGTATATTTTTGGGGTTTTCCGGATTAAAATGACAATTATAATATATTTAATTAAAAACTCTTTAATATATTATTGATAAAATTATCACATGGAATCTTAATTGGAAGCATCTGAGAATATTCTCTAAAAGGTTTTATTCAAAAATAAATAATAAATATTTAAAAAAAAAAAACACAAGGAATCAAGTCAACCAAGACCGGTCGGTGCCGGGTCAACAAGCCGGGTCTGGAAGTTTGGGCGGACCCGATTCTTTGATTGGCGGGGGCGCGAATCTTTGACGAGATCGAGACGTTGGGTGGCATTCTCGATATTATGAGAAAGAATGAGGGGTATTATTGTAAAATAATCAAGAAGCAAATAGCCAGCAGGTATGGACGGAGAAGCGGGGGAGAAGCATGGAAGTTTCTCTTCAGCTTTCGCTCTAAGCGCTCTATATCTTCGCGTTTCCTTCTTGGCTTCCATCGCTAAGGTTTAGGGTTTCGAGTTGGTTTGCTGTTGGTCTTTGGATTGAATTCATTGTTCTCGGCTAAGTTCAGGCTGTAGATCTTGGTATGGCTTCTCTTGGATTCGGGTCTTGGAATTTAGGGTTTTGTTGTTATTGATGTGGTTTTGGGTTTTGGCGCTAGTTTTTTGTTTGGTTTGAGCTGGTTTTATTTTATTTTCTTTTCTTTTCTTTTTTTGGAGGGTTTGTTTGTATGCGAAAAGTTGAATTTTTGATTTTTTTTTTTTCTATTTGGTTTTTTATTTGAAGACAAGGGAGATTTTTAGGGTGAGTGGAGTTATTTATATGAATTTTTATTGGTATCTTGATTGAATTCTCAGGCGTCGGTGTATTTGCTGGAGAGATCTCTGTGGTTTTGCTGTTGCTTTGTAGTTTTTGAGAATTTTGCGCTTTTTGGCTGCAATTACATCTATAAATTGAATGATTTTTTGCTTGGTTTGATTGTATTGGCAGGAAAGTTGTTGTTTTGCAAAGGAATTCTATTGAATAAGCGCAATGCCAAAACCGTCCTTTTTTTCTCGGTGCTTGCCATGCTTGACTGCCCATGAAAAGGCTGGTCATCGTGTTTCCGTAGTTCCTGAGAGGGAGATCCGTCATCCTGCTCCAGCTGTTGAAATTCTCCCGTCAAAGGTAATTTTGGCCTTCTGTTTTTAATTTGATGAGTCTGATATTCAAATCTAAATTGATATCTCTGTTTTGGATTCGGTACTGTGCCTTCTTGTTTATTATTTTGTTAATATGATGATAGGTCAATGGTCATGAAGTATTTCATTCAGAAACATAACTTAAATCTCGATGTTCATTTGGCATTTAATACATAACAACTGAGTGAATGCTTCTCTGCTAATCCTACAGATTGCCCATCCTTACAAGTATGCTGGTGAGAATGTTGATCTGCATGGCCTAAACATCTTCAAGGTATGTTTTACAGTTTGAATCAATGAAGTTGCACAATTTTGCAAACTGTTATGTAGTAGCAAATGTGCTATCTTTTTCTTAAGCTTGACTTCGGAAATATATGCAGTGGGGGTTATCATTCTCAGGTTATCAGATATATGGGATATTTATAAGTGAACTCTTGATAAATTGTAGATAATAGCGAATTATTTATGCATGTAATTAGCATATTTTCCTAAACTATTTGCTGTTTATAACCTTGGAGGTTTGATTTGCTTTTTATTTCAGGGAAGGTATAGCGTGGCTGATATCATCGGGTTTTCTAGCTCCGAAATGTTATGCTCAAAATCAGATGGTGAGTTCATAAAACTAAACCACTGACTTGTGAATAAAAGCACAACAATTGAATGATTTTGTGCATTCTATCAATTTTGTAAAGCATGTTATTAATCAGGATCCACTTTCTTCTCTTTAGGTTCCTTGAAGTCATGGGAGGGTGCGGTTGATCTTGTAAATGTCCTTAAACATGAGATCCGTGATGGTCAGTTGAGCTTCAGAGGCAAGAGGATCCTAGAGGTAAATAAATTCTCTATTGATATGTATATATATTTTTTGTTATCTTTTCTATTTGTTTTATTCTGTTTGTGTGTGTGTATTGATGCAAAAGAAGAGGTCAATCTATTGCTTTATCTTTTAAAGATAGTTCTGAATTGATCATCAGCCAACATATATAGCTTAATAAATTTGATTGCTTAGTAAGGCAATTGTCTGATTGGGGTTTGTATCGTTAATTACTTTTTCTTGAGCCAAATAAAGAAGTAAGTGGTCTTTAGTGCAATTCATTCTTGGAGCTTGGTTGAGTGATGTACAGAAGCTGACATTTCTTATTGATTGTTCCTGCAGCTTGGTTGTGGATATGGACTTCCTGGGATTTTTGCTTGCTTGAAGGTATACATAATACGGGATATGAGATGTCTAGCTTATCCTCTTGAGGGAATATTCTTTATTTCTTTAGTATGCTTGACAATCTTATTTTTTGCATAATCTAACAATCTAAATTTTTTTAATGTCACAGGGAGCTTCAACCATGCATTTTCAGGACCTAAACGCTGAAACTATAAGATGCACAACCATCCCCTACGTTCTTGCTAACCTTGAGCATGCTCGGGACAGGCAAAGCTGCCAGCAAGATGGTCAACTTACTCCAACTCGGCATCAATTGACTCCTGATGTCCATTTCTATGCTGGGGAGTGGGAGGAACTCCACTCAGTTCTTTCAGTTGTACAGAGAGATGGGTTTGAGCCTGCTGCCAGGGTGAGCATTGGCTTCTCTGAGGAGGACTTCATGGATGGCTATAGCAGTCAGGATGGAAGTGTCATTGGTCATGAGTCTTCCTCTCGGCGGTCAAGGAAACTCTCTGGAAGCCGTGCTTGGGAGCGGGCTAGTGAGACAGACACTGGAGATTGTGGCTATGACATTATTTTAATTACCGAGATCCCTCACTCTGTGAACACTCTGCGGAAGCTGTATTCTCTCATAACAAAGGTTAGTTGCTCATTTTTCTCTTCGATTTACATTTTCACCAATGAAGTTGCTCAAATTATGGTACAACATTCATGTGCATGTCAACTGAATGGCAATAAAATTAGACCAGGTTTCTCTCATGCTGACCAGCTACTAATTCTTCAATAATCTCCTTGGTGTAATATTAATAGTCAATAAGTATTTTCCATAATAGGTAATTGGTATTTGGACGAACCACATTGTATAAGTGCATCTTGTTATGTAAACTGCTTAGCCTTTTCACAATGTACTTGAACCAAGCAGTGGAAAATGATTGGAAGAGAAGCAACCTAACTGATTGATCCTTTCTCTACAGTGCTTACGGCCACCTTATGGGGTTCTTTATTTGGCTGTTAAAAAGAACTATGTTGTTTCTAACGGTGGAGCACGGCAACTGAGAGCCCTGGTGGACGAGGAAGGTGTTTTCGGTGCCCATCTGGTTTCAGAATTGACAGACAGAGAAATATGGAAGTTCTTTTTCAAATAAGCACAGAACTAAGAAGCAGAGTCTTATCATCCCAACATTATAATTCTTTCATCTCCCTGTTGCCCATCTTGTATATTACTTCATCTGGTTCAACTTTTCTTTTCCCTTTTATTCGATAATAAGGTCTAAAAAATCAGATCAGATAGTCAATGATCTGGCCGCAATGTTGCAGGGCTGGTACTTTGTAAATCTTCATCATTTCTTGATTGTTTCTTTTGTTGTAGTGTTCCTCACAAGAAACTATAACATTCGATTAATAATTGATACATTATAGTTGTTCGTGCATTTTGCGCAGCTGTGATTTTGTTTGTCAAATCAGTCAAATAATTTTGACCATCAATATTGAATCTACTAGTCATTTGTATCATATAACAAAAATAAATTGTGTTAAAAGAGAAGATTAATTAGTGCACCATAAAATTTGCCTATAGTTGCTGCAAATGAGTATTATCAGATGATTTACAGTATGTAGCATCCCCTGGTGACTGCAACATCAATAACAGAAGCTATTGAAAGGCAAAAAGAAATCATGGTAAACGAGCAGGCATCAACCTGACATCAAAAATAAAAACGGTTCATCGACGAAGTCAGTCATCATCTTTTAGTAAGAGCACTTGATTTCTTAGCTTTTGAACCAGGGCTTGGTGCTTCTTTGAAAGCAGAAGGGCAGAGTTCATTTATTAGACAAACCCCACAGCGGGGCCTCAAAGGAGTGCACACTGTCTGTCCAAATCCGACCTGATTCAGAAGAGCAAACTACATTTTTAAGTTCAGCAAGTGGGATTTGATACAAAACATGCTGCTAAATCTCTGAATTCAACGAAGTGGCCAAGCAAAATCAGAAGCTAGAAAAAAGAAAATGTGAAAATGGACCCCAACATGACGCAGTTGAACAAGCAAATAGCTTTAACTTGATTTTCTTTAGGTTTCCACGGTTTTGGAATAAAAGGTATAAAGGTGCTTTCTATGGTTTCCCTATGTATTTCTGCTGAACCACTATGTTATGTTAAGTTGTTAACTATATCAAACCCGGATGTTAATATGACAGAATAAGGCATATTGGTTCGAGTTTATGTTGATGGTAACTTCTAGGGAAGCTAACAGGTGGTTTCCCAGAAGGAAAAGAGAAATTATAGATGTCATCAATGCTGTTCAAGTAGTATCTTTATCATCTCAAGTATGGAAATGAAACAAGTGCATCAAAACATTGTTTTTCCTTGTGCTTGTAAATCAAATATTATGGTCTCTAAAAGGACTAAAGAAGAGTCAAGAAAATAAAAGTAATGGTTTTATATCCATACCAAAAGAGGATTAATTGGAACCCATTCGTCCTTTGGTAGCCAAGTTTCCAAAGATATTCTTGTTTCCTCTGGAGACGATGTTTTCTGAAGGAGAATTGGATATCACTACATTTTGTACAATTAAAGGGCTAAAATAACTTTTATTAATCAGCTAAAAGTAGAAATATAATATCTCAGTGATTATTGCTCAAGTACTAGATTACCTGTCCTGTAACTGCCCGTGAAACCCATCCAAGGCGATTACATATGCGATGGACATGAGTGTCAACACATATTCCTTGAACATCATTCCATGCAACATTCATGACCTAATGGAGAAATAAAATAAATAAATTGGACAGAAAAAAATTAGATCTTTTTCATCATTAAAGAAAGTTGAAGAGGCAGGATGTACCAAATGGGCCATTTTAGGACCTACTCCAGGAAGAGAAAGCAGGTCATTTAAAGACCTTGGAATGTCTCCTCCATACTTTTCAAGGCAAATATGGGCAACTTTTTTCATATACTGAGCCTTCCTTGTATAAAATCCAACCTGTATACAAAGACAATATTGATAAGTATGGTAATTAAGCACTTCAACTACCATTCTAAAGGAGACAAAAGCAGATTTGAATAGTCAAAAAGGACAAGTGATTTCTATGGGGAAGAGTGAATGCCAACTGAACCTTCTCAATACTTAGGTTGATGCAAGCCATACCGGATAAATCAAGCTTGCAAGGTTTGTTTCATCAGTCTTGATAATAGCATCAGCATCCAATAACCCTTTCTCAGAAAGTCGCTGCACGGCACCTGGACTCCTAATTGAATTTCAGAAATAAACCACCATCATATCTTTATAAAGAAAAATGTAAGGAACATGGAAAGTAATTTAGACATTTATCTAGAATGTCATCAAGTAACTTGACTACGTGCCAAAAAGAATTGATTCTTGGAACTTGCCATGAGTAACATGATCCTTTGTTTGGCTTGATAGAAGGGAAGATACCAGAACAGCGAATCTTCTTTCCTGGTCAAAGATAAAAACAGTGTTTCATTAACTTAAAATTATTGCCACAACCAGATAAGTGATAATGAGGCAAGAACACGATGCCCAGAGAGTATCCATCACCCAATTAATTGCCAAAGGGATGTTCAAATAAATAAATTAGTGTTTCATACTTATAAAAATAAAGAAAACAAGCACAATAACATAAAATCTAGAAGGAGAATTAAAGTGGGGGAGGGAGAGAGACTGGTAGATGGGAATTAAAAATTGTTGCTAGACTTTGGCTATGATGAGAGCACCATAATACTCAATTATAAATTAATCAATAGACCACCATTAAATGGAAAAAGAGGTATTATATGGTTATGCCAACTACATTAGAGGCCCTAATTACCTTAGGTGGTAGGACACTACCAGCCTTCTCACACCCCATTGAGTCAACTGGAGCATCTTCAGAAGATCTCATTTTTTTAATTCCTTCAAGGACTTCCTCCCAATGTGCTGGTGGTTTGACTGTGTTGGACGTTTGTTTGAGGACGAGCTCCACTGTGATGAAATGTGATGGTTATTTTAAGCTAAATCCAAATCGAGTACGAAACATGTCTTCAGCTTTAGTATATTAGAAGATGTATGTCCCTAATCATTTAAAATCAAGTTCATCTTATGAAATTCAAAAGCAGTGTAATCATCCAAACTTACTTGAGGATTTAGATGCCTTGATCTTACCATAAGCAAACTCCTCAATATCAGGTAAATCTCCAACCTGAAAAATTGATCTCATGCCATTCGGAATTAGAATCTAGCACATTGATGCATCTGTGCAACCCCAACTGAAACTAGTCAGAGAAAAGAAAGAACTCCTAAATTGTCCATAAGGGAGAACCTTATACCAGTAAATTTGAACATGAAACCAATAATTAGAGCTCCTAGATCTTCCCATATATTCTTGGACAAATAATAAAGCATTCCCTGTGTGCGCTGATTGATTAATGCTTTGCGTATGTTGATTGTTCCAATATATTAGGAAGTCAGAGACATGTCAAAGCAAATATTAGAATGTAAAAAAAGAATTTTCTCTTCTCCAATCCCCTATATGCACAAAGGAATTACTAGATTTAAAAAAAAATAACTTTTTGCTTGTTTCTTTTCTATTCTCTAGTCTCCTCTAATTTTCATCCAAAGTAAATGCATATCCTCAAAGGAAAGCTTCAAAATAAGATTAAAAAAGAAAACCCTACTTTCTTATTAGGAGCTTCTCCATTTGGATTCTCCTCCACAACTCCAACCAACCTTTTCACCCTCTTTTTCCTCGCATAAGAACGACCACTGGATTCACCAGCAACACCAGAAGGCTCAGGTCCTGAAAAACAAATACAAAAATTCAATCTTTTACTCCAAGTACTCAAAATTACACCCAAACAACAACAATCATCCATCTATTAGATGATTTCCCACACATTGAACTCGATTTAACGTCAAATCACGCGAGAGAAAAGGAGGATCACCTGGGTTCAGCTTGGAGTCGAGGGTTTGAGCTTTGGAAGGAAGCGAGCATGATCGAGTGATTGGCATCCTGAGGTCCTTCAGAGGAGGAGAAGAGAGCCCGAGACGAGATGGTAATTGGAAAAGGGCGAGATTTCTTGACATCATTTGTCAGAATTTGGAGGGAAACAGGGAATAGGTTGGATTCCCAACATACTAGCCCTTTTCTAATAAAAACAAATATTTTTTTATATAATTTAGGGTAAAAGCCCTTTTTAGTTCCTGTACTTTGGGCTTGAGGCTTTGGCAAATTTAGTCCCTGTATTTTAAAAATATGCAATACAGTCCATGTACTTTTAGGTATGTGTGCGTTTTTAGTCCCTGTGCTGACGTGGCGGCCACATGGCATACGCTATGAAATATGAGCATTTTTAAATTATGATGTGGCGAATACATGGCTTTACACTCCACCATGGCAGCTTATGTGGCATGATGATATGGCATTGATGACGTGGCATGATGACACATCAGAAAAACACCAATTTTTTTTGGGTTTATTTTCTCATATATGTGCTGACGTGGCATTTCTGATGTGGCATGCCACGTCAACATATTGAAAAAATTTTAAAAAAAATCTAAAAAAATAAACACACAATGGTGAACATTACACATTATATGTGTTACCTAAAAAAAATGCACAATACCTGATTTTATAGAAAACACAATCTATTCATATACAATGTCAATTTCACCCAAAATAACATGAAACATCATCCATTGAAGTATCCTAAAACAACATCCACCATTAAAGTGTTGAAGAAGTCATACATCTACAAAACACTTATAGTAAAGTGAATACAATTCATACAATTCAATCAGTACATCCATGATAGCGACATAATAAAGTGATCAAGAAGTCATGCATCTCCAACACAGCTCTCTTGTGTGGGAAAGACTTGATCAGAACTTTCTTTCCTTTTTCTCAATTTTTTCCATCCAGCACCCTACAAAACACCTATTTGTATTAGACCCAAAACATCATGAATGGATATGAAATGAATGTGAACAGACATTCTTGCCAGAGCAAATAAATAAAGAAAGAAATGTATACTGATTCAACTAAAAGTTTAATGCTTTCTACCATCCAATTTCCGGTGCTTATTCATAGTAGTCAATGTTTCATCTAGAAAACTAATAGTGGACACTTACTAGATACAGGAAATTTTCAAAAAAACTATATCTTAATACAATTTTGTGTTTCTTGCATCTATCCCAACTTGGTAAACTAACATTTTCTTATGTGTCACTTGAATACATGAGGTGCACAAATTAGAGGAAAAAAAATTCATCAAAGCTCTCCAGAAAATCAGAAGAAAAAAAAAAATTCATCAAAGCTCTCCAGAAAATCAGAAATTGAAGTTGCACTGAAGACATCAGAAATCAAAGCTCTCCAGAAAATCAGAAATTGAAGTTGCACTCAAGACATCAGAAATCAAAGCGTTCCAGAAAATCAGAAATTTCTTTAGCTAAAAAAGAAACACTATTTCCATATGCTTGCCAATCAAGATAAGAAAGTGAAGTTGCACTCAAGACATTAGAAATTGAAGTTGCACTCAGTACTTCATGTAATGCATACATATGATTTGAGTTATCTGCTTCTGTTCTAAATAGTTCATCAAAAGGAAAAAAAAAAAGTAAATGTAAATTGCTATTCAACTTCACTAACTGAATCAAATTTCCTAGCATGGCAGGCATATGTTGCAATGAACAGGACATATAAGAGTAGTCTACTATTCAAAAAGCTACAAACCTAAACTCTTAGTAGTCTTTTCTTCAAACTCGATTCTTTTGCTATGGTAGTAGCCCAGAAGAACAAAATAAAATAGTAACAAATTGAATACCACCCAATTTAAATGTAAACCAAGTATTTTAGTAAAGATGTGGTACCTGACTACACGCTTCTCCTAAGGACTGTACAACAGCTCCTATACTAGTAGTACACACCTGCAGAAATAAATTTAAGATTATTATCCACAATTGGAGAGGGCAGTGCACTCCACTAACATGATCCTTACATTCACTATGGCGTGAAATCCACTTGATTGTAACAAAAGGTTGTTGCGCCTGGTTTGGACCCCTATGGCGTGTCCAACGTTGCTTGCACACACCATAAACCTATTTGAATTCTCCATTAGATGAGTAGCCTGCAGACTGCACTCAAGGTTTCCTCCTACACCCTTCGTAGAACCAACAACCTACAAAAATTAGATGTTTATAAAGTCAGGATTATAATTTTGAAGAACAATTTCAGCTTGTCATAAGCTTACATTAGATGTCTCCAGGCCTGTCCTTGGTTCACTTTCAATGTTGGACTCCATAGGCTTGTTTGCATCATTTGTTAGTTGAGTGGCCTGTTTACCCTTCGCAGAACCAGCAACCTACAAAAATCAGATATATATTCAGTCAGGATTGTAATTATGAAGAATAATTTTAGTTTGTCATAAGCTTACATTAGATATCTTCCTTCTAGAACAAGTCCTAGCATTGTGTCCAATTGTGAAACAATTTTTGCAGCGCATCTTTCTTCCCTTCCTAGAGAGCTTTGACCCACTCTCTGCCTCCCAAGTTTCCTTCTTTCGTAGCTTCTTAGGCCTTCCTGGCATAACCCTAGTTGCAGGTGGCTGTATTGGGTCATAACCAGTCTTGGACCAAAACATCTTGCCCTTGACCGGTTGAAGTGCATATGCATATGCGCGCTGGAAATTTTCCTTTCTATACCATTCTGAGACGTAGTCTTCAATTGCCTCCTTTCTGAACATTATGACACACACAGCATGTGCACAGGGTATCCTGGTCAAGTCCCACCTCCTACATGTACAGGCGCGCTCTCCAATGTTCACCACATATCTGTCACTACTTTGGTACACTTCATAACCCTGGTCCCCGTTCCATTCCAAGTATGTGTTTGAGCTTATCTCCTTACTCTCCTCAATTTTAGGCCAAATTCTTGGTCCGAACGGACCCTTGAATTGTTCAAGAAACTTTCTCCTTGCTACAGTTCGGCGCATTAGAATTACCCTTATGTCCTCCAACATAGATATGATAGATTTGTGTCTTGCTTCCAACATAAATGCGTTGAATGCCTCGGACATGTTGTTTTTCACCGCATCACACCTACATGTTGTGTTAAAAAAGGCTTTGGTCCATGCTGTCAGTGGTATCTTCAGTAGATCTTCCCTTGCTTGCTCACTTATGAGCCCAATATCCTCCAAAATAGTTTCAAACTCCGGTAGTGTGCACGCCTTAACAATTTTCCAAAACAATTTATGTAGTTGTATGCCTTTGTGTATTTTCCTCCAGTTGGCGTAGATATGGCGCGCACATCTCCTATGCTCGGCCAGAGGCATCAACTCTGTCACCGCTTGTGTAAGTCCCTGCAAGGATAAACAAAAATGAAGTACAAAAGCTAAAATATTTATGAAACTGAAATTCTGTGTGAAAATTTAGTGGAGGTAATACCTTATGTTGGTCTGACATGAATGTGTATGCCAACCCACCTCCATGTACAATTCCCAAGTCTTGCATCAACAGCTGCAGGAACCACTGCCATCGATCCCGATTCTCTACTTCCACTACAGCCCACGCAATTGGGTACATCTGATTGTTCGCATCTCTGCCTACAGCAACTAGGAGTTCTCCCTTGCAAGGGCCTTTTAGGAAGCACCCATCCAGTCCTATAATGCGCCGACATCCCTCTAAAAACCCATTCTTCAAAGCAGCAAAACAAATGTAAATACTTCTAAAAACTGGCTTTTGAGAGGGATCAGGTCTATCCACTTCAAGAAATATGGAACTGCCGGGGTTGCTTCTCCTAAGCTCCTCTGCATAATCCCAAAGGTTGTTGTATTCCTCCTTATAATCCCCTGATAGCTCATTCAGAACCCTCATTTTAGCTCTCCTGCACTGGCTCAATGTTATATCCACCTTTAATTCCTTCCTTGCTACCATTTTTATATCCATCAGCTTCATCATAGAACCAGTTTCCTGCCTTGTCTGCAATATATGCTTCGCCACAACCTTAGAGTTGATTCTTCTATTCTTGAATGACCAATTGCATGCATGCTCAGTCACTAAGGTTTTGACTTTATAATTGCAGGTAGAACTATCAAATGACGCATACACCACCCACGGGCATAGGGGGTCCTTGCATTTTGCTCGTAACCGCACATTGTCATTTCTTACTATCTTAATTTCCCTTCGTGTAGACATAGCATGCTTCAATATTGCTTGCCTAAACACCTTCTTGCTTTCGATGAGCATCCCCAGTTGAAACTGTGGCGTTGGACTGTTGTCATCCAAGACAGGTGTCCTTGATTTCACCAAGTGTTCCTCTTCGGCCTCACTGTCCTCATCTGTTGTAGTCAGGAAACTACCTACATTGCTGCTAAAATAACCTTCTTCGCCATTTGCAGGCTCTTTTCTTTTACCATCCTCTTTCATCAACCTATTTCCCATCAAACCCTTGCTCCCCTTCAGTTGCTTCTCATTCTCTTTAATTTCTATATACTCTTCGTCGTCGTATGTAGAACGACATTCATTGTCTGACCATGCTCCAAAAGAACTGCTAAATGAGTCTTCACTGTCTTCAATGGTTTCGACATTACCATCCTTAGAAGGGCCTTCAAAAGTTGTATCACCTAAAGGCTCTTTTCTTGCGTCCGGTGAATTTGCTTTGAAGCTTTCCTCCAAAACTACTTCAGGCCCCCTTTGAAGCACTTCCTCAGACCCTCTCTGAAGCCCTTCATCCACATTATGCTCAACGTACACTTCAACCATACCGGTCATCTTCATTTCTTGGAGTGAAATCTATCAGGACAAAATCTTCAAAATTTAATGGGTACAAACCAAAACAAATTCTTGCAAGCAAGAAGGAATACGAATTGTTGCACACATAAAACAAACAACTAAAGTTAAATCAAAGACAAGCCTCTGATTCAAATAGAAAGCTGAAATAAATTTAAAACATACAATATATGCAAGCAAAGAAATGCAATACAAATGCACCAATCAAATCAAAACAATTGACTTGAAATCCATAAGGACAAAATCATCAAAATTTGATGGGTATAAACCAAGTTAAATTCTCGCAAGCAAGAAGGAATATGAAGTGTTGCACACATGAAACAAACAACTAAAGTTACATCAAAGACAAGCCTCTAATTCAAATAAAAATATGAAATAAATTTAAAACAAACAAAATCTGCAAGCAAAGAACACAAATGCAATACAAATGCACCAATCAAATCAAAACAATTGATGTGAAATCCATCAGGACAAAATCTTCAAAATTTGATGGGTATAAACCAAGTTAAATTCTCGCAAGCAAGAAGGAATATGAATTGTTGCACACATGAAACAAACAACTAAAGTTACATCAAAGACAAGAAAAATTAAGCATCAGGCGTCGGCGCTGGGGTGCTCAGGGGCTTCGGTGCTCGGTGGTTGGTTGGGTAGCTCGAGGAAATCAGCAAACATCATGATCATCCCAAACTGCAAAGCCAACTCAAGGAAATCTGCAAGAAATTTAAGCCCATTTAAAAAATCAGTCTAAACAAATGTACTCACATAAAAAGGAACAAAAAGAAACCCAATAATAATTCTTACCATCAAATAGACCATCTTCAAGCTCCTCTCCAATACTCGCAGTATAAGAGGGCTTCAAATACTCTTTTTCTTGAAGCAAATGATGGTGATTTTACTCCAGATGATCTTTTGTCATGCTTTTTCTTTCTTCACGCAACACACCGCATATTAGACTTGCAAACTTTCACAAGAAAAATGTGTACCTGTATAAGAAGAAAGAACACACAAGACACAACCTACCGTATAGCTTTGTACTTTTTATAGCTGTACTGAAGGTAAGGGATTGAGTTATCTACCAAATTCTCCAGAACCTAAATGAATTAGGAAAAGGTTTCAGATCCTACAAAATATTGCAGAGAGAAGTTTGCAAGAAAAACTATACACAACATGCACAGGGAGCTTCGGTCGGTAGCTAGGTGCTTTCGGGCATTTGGGTTGGTCACCTGCTCGGGACTCTCGGTTGGGGTTGGGGATTGGCTTCAATTGGAGATGGGAACGCGAAAGCGAGAGCGGCGCATCGGAGAAGTTAGTGTTAGGGCTTTTTGAATTATAGGGAGATTCCGTGCCGTTGGATCATTTGATCCAACGACTAGATCATTTTATACAGGAACCTTTGATATACTAATGCTGATGTGGCATTTCCACGTCAGCGATTCCTTACATATTACTTGTGCCACGTCAGCACATATATGAGAAAATAAACCAAAAAAATTGGTGTTTTTCTGATGTTTCATCATGCCACATCATCAATGCCATACATCATGCCACATAAGCTGCCATGGTGGAGTGTACAGCCATGTATTCGCCACATCATAATTTAAAAATGCTCATATTTCATAGCGTATGCCATGTGGCCGCCACGTCAGCACAGGGACTAAAAACGCACACATACCTAAAAGTACAGGGACTGTATTGCATATTTTTAAAATACAGGGACTAAATTTGCCAAAGCCCCAAAGTACAGGGACTAAAAATGGCTTTTACCCTATAATTTATTGTAAAAATACTGATTTTTTTTAATAAACTATTATTTATTGATTGTCTTTTTGTGATACAAAGATTCCTATGGTTATAATATAATCTTGAAATTAAAAGCAGGTAAATACCGTGGAAATGACCCTTTTCTATATGAGTTGTAACGAGCTGAATTCACTCTATAATGAGTTCCCTTTTATCCGATTATCCTTCTACATATAGGTGGATCTCTCATCTCCTGGGTGGGTGATGATGTTATAGAGGGCAACCCGTCTTTCTTTACAAATTCCTTTATGTTCGTGCACTGAACAGAAGGGACCTCGGGATTCACCTTCCACTCAGAGACCAACTAAGAAAAATATGGAACAAGGGGGAGTGGTTCAGGGACAGTGAGCTAGTTGGCAAGTTTAGGTGTTTGCCGAAGATAGAGAAACAACAGAGTGTTGGTGGCGGGTCTTCTCTCCGGACCCTCTGACGATCAGGTTAGAGGAGTATAGTCGGAGGGGAGAATGGAAGAAGAAGAAGAAGAGGAGAACGATGGAGGAAATGAAGGAGGAGGAGGAGAAAATGAGTTCCCAAGAAGGATCAATCTTTGGACCAATGGTCATCCTTCTTCTTACATCTTGCCTCCTTCTTATACCTTGCAAATAACTTTTTTGGTCGTTAATCATGGGGCGTCCCCCTCTTGCACGAGGACAGGACCCTCCCCTGAAGATTCCTTTGTCGGGTTGTGGGTCATGCCCCTGCCTTGTACGGGTGTGCGTCTCACCCCAAGTGGGGTGTCGTCTCTGACATCCGTTCAAACAGAGCATCTTTATGGTAGGGAATCGCCACATGATCTCTCGAGGGAAAGCTGGACGGTTAGGGTGGTCTTGCGTCTTGATTATTGACCGGATGATGCCACGTGTCTGGCCTATTTTCCCTCGTAACACTTTATATAAAAAAGATGCTTATGGCAGGACTTTTCCTAGTAGTAGGAGTAAATGATGATCTTCCTACAGATACATGTCTTTCGTATGGAGTTTCCACCAATATTTTCTTTTTGCAATGCTTCATTGATGTGCCGTAAGTTCAAAATACCCCACCTGCCTTATTCCTTTGGTTAGCAAAGTTGCTGCCAATTCACCAGACGATAAGCATGCGAGTTCGTACCTGCACCCTTCCAAAGAAAGTTTCTTTTTATAGCCTCCATTTGATCCATTACCCATTCTGGGAGCCTATAGATGGATAGTCAGTACTCAGTAAATAGAGATGCTTGTCATTACAGAGATAATTAGTGTAAATCTCTCTATAGTAATGGGAATCTTTCCTTCCAAGAACTCGATCTTTTCCTCCTTTTCAGGGGCAAAACGGATCAATCATCTTTAAAGTAGAAGTATTAAGACCTTTAAAGTATATATATATATATATATATATATATATATATATATATATATATATATATATAATTCATTTTATTATTTTATAAAATATTTAAAATAAAATTGTGATAGTCAAAATTAGAAGTTGTAGAGTCATTAGTAAAGAGAAGCATCACATTCACCCAGAAGAAGCTGTCAAATGTCAATCCACGTGTGAAGCCTTCAAGAAGACCATGGAGCCAAGCCTAAGTACCTAGGACACAGGGCTAAAGAACTACAATACTACGATGTTCCCGAAAATACATTTATTTTCACACATATATTATCCACTTCTTCATATATATATATATATATATATATATATATATATAAACCCAGGATAACAAACACATTTTAGTAATTTTTTTTATTCTATTATTTTATTTGATACCATAAAATTTAAGTTAACCATGGGATATGTAAACAAATATCATTTTATGAAATTTTTTAAAAAAATTTAAACTTTTACAAGGTGCAAACAAAAACCCCAATTATATATTATAAAAATAGATTTATTACGTGGTAATTAAAAAAATTAACAAAAATTAACAGAAGTCACAAACCCACTCCTCCCCCAACACAAACGGATCCCCATCCCGTAGACCCGAATCCGCTACAAACCCGATCGTGGAATGGAGAAAGCTCGATCTCGTTTCCTTCTCCTCCGTCCGACGTTGTGTATCCTCATCGCCATCGGTTTCCCCTCGAGAATCTCCAGTATTCGGTTCGCAATTCACAATCTTGAGCTGCTTCTCTTTGCCAAATCTTCAATTGTTGCATTCATGTGGGCAATTCTAATGCATAACACCGAGCAAACGATGCATCTTGTTGTTGTTTTAGGAGGGATTTCCGTCTTCCAGTGAAACATTCTTGCAGGAGCACTGTTCAGGGGCGTTATTTGATATCTGATGACAATGGTATGATGCTATTTGGAAAACTTTTTTTTTTTTTGGAATCATTTCTATGTTTAGTTGGCATTGCTTGTTTATATCATTAGTTCTATTGTTGTTGTTGTTTTTGTTGTTTTTTTTTTTTTTTTTTTTGAAAAAAATATTGTTTTGTTATAGTTCTACTAATCGCTGAGTTAAAACTTAAAAGTGCATTCTATTCCTTTTATCTAAATGTTATGTTTTTCTATTTCATTTGGCAGGTTCACTAATGGTCCTAAAATGGAGTTTGTGCTGATCTTATTTCCAATACTTTTTTGTCTTAAACAATGTGTAAAAAGCATTGAAGAAAATGGAAATTTTGATTGGTTTATAGAAGATGTAGAAGCAAAACTATGGTTTACCTTAGGCTTACAAGTTACAATAGTGTTATAATTACCTCCTTTGGGAGTAGTTGATATAGTGGACAGGAGTTTTGAGAGGTGGGATGGATATGTCGAATTAAAGGAGTTATGCAAATTGCAAGTGGGTTTGGATTGGAATATGTAAATTAACCTATTAATTTATCGTCTATGGTCCTGCATACAGTTCCTTCTTCATGCATATACTCTTAATATTTCACTTCTGCTATGTGTTTATCTGTTGGTTTGTTGAAACTTTTGAATTGTGATATTGCAGGCTATGTATGCACTTCTCTTTCAGTTGATCCATGGACTCACTGCTGCACTGAAGCTGGGGAACAATTCTCCTGCCAGTTACTTTTCTACTTTGGAACCCTGCCTTTTACATGTTCTCATCAAACAGAATGATACTTATATTAAAATGGGTGTGTTTTAGGGGCTGCAATCTTGTGTCACAGTGCTGTAATTCATATGAGTACTGTGTGTCATGCTGCTTAAATCCATCCAAGGTACCTTATTCAGCAATTTTTTGTGTGTACTGTACTATTTAAATATGCGATTTTTGTTCTGAAAAAAAACATGGTTTTAACAGACTCAGTTAGAGCTAGCCGTGAAGGTGAAAATAGCAAAACAAGAAACTGCAGGTAGCATGGCTCTACAGCCTTTTTCACTGTGCAGATGCTAAACTGTGAAGATATATAGTTACACCTTTCCCCTCTATTTCTTTGTTCAGGGACTTATTCTAGTGTTTTTGATTTCTGCACTGGAAGATGTCGCCATAATTCTGCTAGTGTGGTACTTATTTATTCCATGTGTTCCTTTTTGAGATCTTGTTACTATTGCTGAAATTTTTATAATTTACTTATGTTGGTTGCACCATGACTACCTTTTTTTCCACTGCCATATTGTTCAGTGGTGTGGATTTGAAATATTACACTGAAATCTTAAGTAAAAATCTTATGCATCGGATCTTGATTGCAATTGTAGGTGCATGAGAATGCTTATGCAAGTGATTTTCATCACTGCTTTTCCCTACTGTCAAATTCTACAGGTAAGTCACTTTTCCATTTATTTTGCATTTAATTTGTGGTAGTAGGATGTGGAATGGCATTTTATTGAAAGCTTTAGTCAGAAAAAAGCTTCTATTTCCACATGTTAAATATTCGGTCAATAAGTCATATTTAAAATTGGTTTGTTCTATTATACAGAATTGTTTAATTAAAGTTTCATGTATGCTTAAAAACAATATGTTATTTGTTTATTTGTTGGTCTTAACTCTCAAACCTCCATTTCATATCATACTTTTTTGTGATTCTTTTTAACAGGGGCCACAGGACTTAATTCAGAAGCAAGATTGTCTGGCATTGATATTGTCATTGGAAAGTATTGTTTTGACTGAGAACCTAAGATCATTAGCTTATAATGGCAACTTTAGGAATCACTCTGCTAACAATATGCCTTGGGAATTAGGCAGGGGGAATCTTGTGAGTCAGCATGCAAGTTGAAGGGGCAATCTTGTGTTCCGAGCAGGCTCTTTGTGCTGAATAACTGTGAATTGTAAGCTGTAGATACTGTGGAATGTTATTTTTTTCTACCATTTAGAAGTTGCTTTCTTACACTATTCAACTTTATAATTAACCTATTATAGAAAAAAAATTGATTATTCAGCCTTCATGTCTTAGGATGATTACAAGGAAAGTTAACTAATTTGTAGTTAGCATGCCTAGTTTCCAATGATGAAGTTCAGTCATCATGTTGATTTGGCTTTGAAGCTGAACACCATGTCACCAGACACTGGAAGGCCTTCCTTATTCAGGGTGTCCTCTGAACTTCTCAAATCCCCAATTCTTGATTGCAGGGTTCAAATTGATCTTGGCTCAAATGCCATGTAATCTCCTGATGTTATGGGGTGTCTTGTCAGTGATGGCATTAGCATGATGAACAGTTTTATCCAATTAAGACAGGATAGTCAATTCAAGTTGAGGTAGAGTCTGATGATCAATGGAAGAATATACTTGCATGAGTTGGCTAGTATTGGGAATGACACTCTTGGCCTCTTGGGTTAAGATAGAGACTCATTTCATTCTAAAGTATTCATGTTTCTTTTATTTTCGATTGGTTAATATATGGCTCTGCTACTAGCCTTGGGCAAATACGCATCTCAATATCTCTGGTACTATGGTAAAGCATAGTGTACTTTTTTGTTTGATTTTCAAGCAGCAGTCTCAAAAACCTTCCCAGGAGTGATATTCCTTTAGAAGATTCTCAAGCCTAAGGAAAATATAATTCTCCCCAACTGATCATCACCATATTTAGCTAACGATTTTTTAAGATTGTTCAATATACCAAGTCATGTTGCTTCTTGTATAATGTGTATGGCCATAATGTGGATGCTTTAATGGCAATCAGATTCCTTATGTTGTAGTGAGGTATACCATTTGGTGTTAGGAGTCTTAGCTATGTTCTGATGGCAATGCCTACTGTTGTAGGAAGATGTCACCATCTTCATACTTTGGTAGACAAGGTTTGCTTCTGCTGCTTGAGAGTGTAGCTAGTGAGTCTTTGATAGTCATACAACTTTGGGCCATTTTGGCCTCTAAACTTCATAGCTGGAATGATTAAATGACATGGCAGTTGAGTCTGTCCAGCTGAAAGCCCTTACATATTGAACTTCATACCAATTGATCATGATCATGATTGATTAGAATCCAACTTTGGTATCTCCCACAGTAGCAGAAAATTTGTCCACACAATCAAGATCCTTGACCGGTCTCCATGTCATATAACTGAATGATTGAAGAGGTTATTGACGTGCTCATTTTTAAGGTCCTGATTATGCTCTTGAAATTTTATTTTTAAGCTCATTAAAGAATATTTATGAATATGAATGCTTCAGCTTTTGCATTCCTTTGATATCATTGAAACTAAAGCATCAATTTGAAGAAACACAGGAATGTGCTAAAGATGACTCTGAATTTTGTATTCTTTTCAGCTTACAGAAATACATGAGCTGTAATGATGCTTGTTTAGCTAGTACTGGACCAGATCAACCTGCCAAAGTTGTGGATGATGCACCCAAGCATTTGGTATGTACAACTCCTTTTAAATCTGTTTTCTAAGTGTGTTATTTATTTATTTTTTCTCTTCAACTTGAGCAATTTGATGGGGTTTTAGTCATGCAACACTTGCCTCATGATTCGGATTTTGTGCTACTGGCATTGAGACATATCCTAGGTCATCTGTTTGTAAATTTACTTGCATTAGATTATGGCAAGATTAACGTAATCTCTTGTTGAATCATCATGAGTTTTTCTTTATAGTTGTACCAAACAAAAGGCTTTGTCTGATAAAGTGGTCCGGCTTCTCCGGACCCCACATACAAGCTTTGTAGCAAGACTGCTTCTACTAGACAAAAGGAGGAACATTCTTTTAGTAGAACTTGAATTTATCATTCTCTTTTTCTTTGATTTTGTTAGAATGATCATCCTATTAAAGTGGATCAGTGGCATAAACCTAATAACACAAATGGTTTCAACATTTGCCCCTGTTACAGGCCAGGAAAACTTTCTGTTATTCGAATTTCCTGGATCTTGTTTTTATTTTGGAGTGGAGCCTTTTAAGAGGTGACATGACTTGGCAAATGAATAACAATGGTCATTTGTTTTTTTTTGTTTTTTTTTTTTTTTGTTATATCCTTATGAACACTAGTAAAAAAAAAAGGTGTCTGCATGTATATTTATACATTCGCAAAAACGTGCATGATGTAATAGTGAATGAAACTTATTATGCTATACTAGATACCTCCATGTATCTAACTTGGGTATATTCCTTTTCTATATATTTTTTTTATATAGAATTCAAGGGAAAGAGAATATGCCCCAGTAATAATTTTAACATGGTAACTTCAATTTTCTCTTGCTTTCAGAATCCAGGAGCTTGCTTGTATACCCAAATAGAGAGCATGTTGTCCTGTGATGGCTCACACCAGCATACCAGGAGACTGTGCCCCTGTGCGTGATATCAAATGTCTCTCTTTCTGGTAAGTTGGCCTATACCTAGATCTTGGAATGTTTATTTGGAGCAGCTCGATGACTCTAAACCAGGGTTTAGGTGATCATTCAGATTGTTGTTTTCATTTACTTTTGCAGAAATCAATCTTGTATATCATCCTTGCTGCATTAACATAGCTTTCATTTTTATTTTTTGCAGCTTCTCAGTTATTATCATCAATCCTTGGTTCTGATTTCCACAGTGAAGAGCAAACTTTCACTAATTTTCAGACAGTCCTAGTTCGAAGCAGAGATCATGGTCCAAATTAATGCTTCTAGAGTAAATATCTCTTCACATGTATTCTTTTTCACTGCCATGATATGAAAATTTTGTTCCCCGGATGATAAGTTTTCCATGTAAATCATTAAAACATGACACATTGTTTAGCTTTTGCACACAAATTAATTTATCTATTCTTGTGTTTGTTTTAGCAAACTCTCCCACTCTTATAATGCATGGATTGAAGTTTCAAGCACCATATTTTCTCCTGTACTTTCAGTTCTATAATTCCATCAACTGAATACTGAGCAGCCATGTAGTCCTAGTAGTAGTAGTAGTAACAGCACCCATAGTTTTAATACAAATGAATGATTAAAAACAATCAGTTTGACTCTGTTTTTATACTTCTTGAACTGACTGAATACTGTAGTAGTAGTAGTAGTAGTAGTAGTAGTAGTAGTAGTAGTAGTAGTAGTAGTAGTAACAGTGCCAATAGTTTTAGTACAAGAGAATGGATGATTGAAAACAATCAGTTGACTCTGTTTTTATACTTCTTGAACTGACTGAATACTGAATTTAAAAGGAGTAATCTTGTTTGAAGCTCTTGATGAACTTTGGCCTCTCCTTCGGCTTCACCTCCCCCTTCCTCTCCACCTCTTCTTTCTCCTCTCCTTCCTCTTCCTCCATCTCTTCTTCAAATGCAGGATGTGTAAAGATGTTTGCCAGCAGCTGTGTTCCTCTCAGAGCATTGGTCAGTGGAAGGTGGCCCTCCGGCGTATTGTCGGCGAGCTCCCAGATGAACTCATCCGGGAATGCCCTGTAATTGTACTGCTCCATTTCAGTATCCAGTTTCTTCATCCACCCGACTCTGATGAAGAACCCGGTGAAGTCTCTCCGTGCCTTCCGCTCCCATATCCGTCTCTGCACGCTGTAGCCGAAGCGGTCACCGCTGTGGCGGCGCCAGAGGCGGTCGATGGCACGGAGGTCAGCGGCGGAGATGAACTGGACTTCGGAGAAGAAGACATAGCCCCGCTTCTGCGCTGCTTCTCCGGCAAGCTCAATGAGGAGACGGCGTGTCTCCTCATCGGCCTGCCGGAAGTTGGCGGCGGCGAGGTGCTCGGCTAGAGTGTCAAATGGGGAAGTGTTAGTGGATGGAGTTAATGAAGTGGTGGTTGTGGGGGATGAAGACAAGCTAGAGAAGAGTTTCAGAGTTGTGCTGTTGGTGGTGATGGTGGTGGTGGTGGTTAAGTGTTTGAAGAATTGGAGGGAAGTGTCAGGAGTGGTGAAAGAATGGTGGTGGTGATGGAGTAGTGGTTTGTAGAGATATTGGATAGAAGTGGTGGCCATTGATAGAGAGATAGAGAGGGAGAAGAGAATGGGGATGAAAGAGAGGAAGGAGAGGAGAGAAGGGATAAGGAATGTGTGGGAAGGAGTGAGAGGTTAGTAGTGAGGCAATGTGGGAGGGAAGATGGGGGGACATCTGAGACTCATGCAAGGGAGGGCTTTGATTGGTTGGATGTGGCTGAGGCTGGATATTGCTAGAATTTAGAGCTCTTTATTCTTTTATGAATACAGACCATGAAAAACATGCCATTTTGTAGGGGTTTACTCTAACCCTAGTAATCTGAAAAACAAAACCCTTGATATAAGTTTAATATAGAGAGAAATATAAATTGGTTTGGTTTAAAACCGAAATCAAACCAAATAAGTTCGGTTCGGTTTCCAGCTCATAAGATTTCGGTTCAGTTAGAGTTGAATTTTCTTGCAAACCCAAACTGAACAGACCTATTAATAGTCTTTATTGTTAGATGCGGCTGCATTGACTGATAAATTGATTTCTTGTTGTAAAGAAAGATGTTTTTTTTTTTTAAATTTTATTTTAGTTGTTTGATTAAGTAGTTTGGTTGTTTTCAGAGTTGTTAATTTGCTGGGCTCTTTCCTGGACTGGGCTTGGGCGAGGGTTGTTACTCTAACCGGACTTGGTTTTATCTGGCTTGTTTGTAATAGAAATAGGAAGAGTATATGGATAGCATGAAAATTAATTGGAGTTTTCCTTAATTTAGCCTCCTTCAAACGGTGAATGAATGAATGGACATTAGGGGTAAGTATTTATCAATGAGTATGAATCGTTGCTATAACACCTAAGAAACACCGACGACACACAAGAAGATCATAGGGCATGGAAACTTGCTACCTCATCAAAGTTTACAGTCAAATCACTCTATAAATTTTGGGTGAATGGAAGAACCAAGTGTGATTTGCGAATGAGTTTCTGGAAGCGTCCCTGTCTTTTGACGGTCAAGTTGTTCACATTGCTAGCGAAGGAAGATCGAATACTCACATTAGACAATCTTTATAAAAAGAATTGGAAGGGTACTAGGATAACTTGCTTCCTATGTGACTCCGCTGAATGAGGCGGTCTTATATCTCCTACTTAACTATCTAGTAGCATGAGAAATATGGGAGCACTATAGGAGATTGTACGGAATTCACACACCTTTTTCCTCTGCTCAGGCGATCAGGAATCTCATAATCACCTCTCCCAGAATTAACAAGAATCTGAGGAAAGGTTGGGAGCTCACGACGATGGCCATCATATGGATCTTATGGAGGGAAAAAAGCATGAGATGTTTTTGAGATTTTTGGTAATTATCCGTGATATTAATTTTCTTCAACTATTTTGGTTTGATGCAACACATCTATCGAAAAAGTTGAGGTTATAAGAGGCACAAAATCTGGTGAAAACGAAGCTTAAACTTCACAGTGGAGACCCCTTAGGCAGCCAAGGAAGACAAAGCCCGGGTGCGGATACCTAATCTCATATAACACGCTAAGAGATACAATTTTGTACCATGTTTATAACTTTTAATTATCAACATTATTGTAATAACTAATAACAGAAATGCTTGTATCACAACTTTTTAATCCTTAATAATATGTGATTTACTCATTTTTTTTTTATATTTTATCTGTGAAAATAGAACCAATTGAATTAACAGATTTCATTATTTGTGCAAAAAGTCCTAGAAGTGAGATATTAATATTGTGAATTACTTAGTATATTATTGTATTTATATAAATTTGATATGTTTTTTTTTATTTTAAAAGCAACATAATATGTGTTTATTAGCAAACCGACCAAATAATTATTTTTATATAACAGCAATGGTCTTAACTGTATTTTCGCCGAAATCTTTATAATTTTAAAATCTACAAAATCTTTTTTCCCGTTAAATTAGGCAAGATGACGCCCAAATTAGGAAACCGTCTCAAAAGCCGCCCACGAGCTGCATCACCGCGAGCTCTCTATAAATACCACTCAGCTTCCGCCAAGAAACCCCTCTTCCCGGTTCTCCTCTCCTCTGCTTCCCATCTCTTCTCCTCAATCGAAACCCTAGAGACCATAGCTAGATCTTTTCTCGGGTGGCAAAGAAATAAGTATTGGAGTGTGATTAAGCTCAATATCGCTTCTGGTTATTGGGGTTTTAAATCTTTGATACATTGGAATTGGTATGAGAGTGGAAGCTGAAACTTGGGCCTGATGGGACATAGTTCCAAAAAGAAGAAACGGAGCGGGAGCGGACGGAAGAACAAGGGGAGAACCTCCTCTGGTGATCGTTCATCCTTTGGTGGGGATGATCAAGAACTCTTCTCCGAGGAGCTGACCTCATTGTATCATTCTACTAACTTAGTCATTTTTTTTATTTAACTATTGAAATGAGTTTTTGTATTTACATTTTATTGTTTTCTTAGGACCTCGATTTTTCAAGAAGATATCAAGATTGTCTCTGAATCAAATCACACTAAGATAAGTATAAACATCAGGTGATTTCTTACTCTTGAAATATTAATTCTGTTGCATTGGTATTTTATTCGGGAATGAGGTTTTTGATGTGGGTTTATGGACAGGCCTTTCTCCGATGAAGCAGGATTTGAAGTTCTTGATTTTTCAGTTCTTCTGGTTGTCAGGTCACTTGTTCAGCTGTTAAGGTTTTTGCTCATTCAATACATGCTTAAAGATTGCTAAATTCTAGTTTGTCCATGGTTGTCAGATGCTTGCCTGGGTATCCACTCAGGTGCCCAAAGTTGCAAATAGTACCTGAGAAAGGATTGTTGAAGGAAGATGCAGATAGGCTCTGCTCTCTGCTTGTTGACCAGGTTGGGTCCACATCAGTTTATCGAGTAATGGTTTAAAAGGATGATATTTCTGGTTTGTTATTCCTGAAAGCACATCATTGATTAGGATGCCTGTTTATGGTTTTTCTCTCTATGATTTCAAAGTTTCCTAATATTTTTTCTAACTTCATCAGATTTGCATACCAACTCAATTATTTTCATTTCTTGATTTTTTTCCAGGCAAATGTTAATGCCCGTGATGGACGTGTAATGATTTTCAATTTGGTGGAGGCTGCTCGTGAGTTCCTATCAGAAATTGCTCCATTGAAGCAATCACTTATACCTGTATGTTAGCTTCTTCTAACAGGCATTGCTAGTTAATGCTGTAGATCTCCTTTTCTTTACACATGGGTCTAATCTCTTTGCATTTATATATTCTTTGTCACATAATCATTCAACAGAACCACAAGTATCACATTATGCCATTTTTTTTTCCAAAGAAATGCTAATTAGCAATTTTCCCATTTTTTTTCTTTTTTAAGCTGAGTTTCTATTTGGTATGCTGATTTTTCTCTTGTGGAGTTTTCGTCCTGTACTTATGGTTCGCTCAATTTCCTTTTTTTTATTCCTTTTGCTTTGTATTGGACTGAATTTTCCTGAAATTGCATGGATGTAAAGGTTTTTTGTTTGACTTTGAAGTCAGTGTAGCTAATTATACACTTTATGCTTGGTAGGTTCCTTCTTCAACTTCTTCAGGTATATCAGGTCTGTCAAGACAAAAAGATACTGGAGTTATTGGTGATAGCAATTGTAGGTCTGGCGGATCTTTTACGTATAGCTCGATCGATCTTTTTGGTGACTTATGTGGTGAACAAACATCATGGGGTGGTCATAGTTCAAAAGAAGTGAATGATAATTCGTATCAGCTTTCCTTCAAACAAAGCTCATTTATCAATAGAGATAGAAAAAAATATTCCTCGGCGCACACACCAACTTTAGAACAGTTTAAGCATGTTGTTCAGGGTGATCATTTCGTTAAGAGTCCAAATCCTAAAGCATTGCATGATGTTAAACACAATGCGATGCCGCAGACCATTTCAAAACTTGATATTCTTGTAGAAGATACAGAATGTGACAGCAAAAGTGATTCTTCCAGTGATTATGGCATCCCTCTAGCAGTGGAATCATCAGTAAAGAGTTTTGGCAATGCTTCATTTGAGGTAAAAACCAACTCAGCTATTATTTATTCTTATTTATTATTTGTATTTGGCTGCCGAGTTTGATCTTATTTGTTACCTTTTATCCACTATAAATGTGTAGTAATCCATGATTTAACACTCACTAATGATCATTCAGAAAGTTCTCATTTAAGAGTCTGATGAACATTTTCTCTTCCATAGTGTATCTATAAGCATGCAGTCTTTTTCTGGTAGAGTGATTCTAGTTTTCTTTCTACTTTGTCTTGGCTTAGATATAAGAAAATGATGTTGTACAAAATTTGAATTTTGTAATTTGGTGTGCGGCCATATATTGGTAATCTTTCTTTTTTATTAGGATCACTATAATATGTTATTGGTTACAAATAATGTACTTGGTCCATGAGATGGGAACTATAATTACCAAAGAGGATCAACCTGCTACCAAAAATGGTCCATATTCAATTCTGTTGATGAAACTCAAATCTTTTGATGTTTGCTTTGAGAAACATAATGAGTTTTAGGTGGGAATGTGCCAAAAGATGTTGCAAGTGAATGTTTTTGGCCAAAGGATAATTCCAAGTGACAGTGAGCAAAATATAATACATATGAGTGAAGAACTATATATTGTATATAGTATGAATTGTACTTTTGGTTCAGGGTGTTGTAAAGCGGATATTGTTTTGGGATTGTTTCATATCGTAGATACCAGTGATACAGTTCATGAATTAGAAGGCATGCACATGCACACACACTTGTATTCCCTTGTAAGATGCAAAGTGTGCACCTGGGCTGTTTCATATCATCTAAATCATTTAGATTATTATAGTCACACTGTATGCAATGAGGCAGTTTAAGCATTAAGGGCGTTGTTGAGTTGCATGCACATTGGTTCATCTTTTCTTTCAATGTATTTGGATAAATGTTCTCTTTCTATCCTAGGTTATTTTGGTTGTGTTCATCTTCAGAATTCCACCAACCATTCTTGACTGTCCAAAGAAAGGGAACTACGTAACTTTAAGTTTTTGTGGACAACTAGAGAGTCTTGTCTTGTCTTGTATATTAATCATTCGTTTGCTTGTCTTGTTGAACATTGCTATAACTAGCATTTTGGTGGGCTATGAAGACCTTTCAATCTACAGTCTAAGTAGGTACTTGTTAGTAAGAACATTTTGTCAAAGCCATATCTTTGTTGGCAAATGTGATTGAAGTTGAATCATATCTAAAGTGTTTAAATTTCTGCTGAATGAGATTGATATTGTAATGTAGTACATTTTATTTCACATTTCTCGGCAGGATTCCAATGTTGAAGAGCACACAACTGCTGATGGTTATAGTTCAGAAGGCAAAGCTTCATCCTCATCATGTTCCGCATCAGCGAAATCTGTAAAAAAGTTTCGGAGCAAGAATAAAGATCTACTTATGGTAATTTCCTTCTTACATTGTGCCATGAATTGTATGAGGTATCATGGGCGTGTGTTTGATTAACTTGAGTATTAGGTGTATCTCCTTCACTTGGTTTGTTCTTCTAAAGGATCATTGGCACATGCTTTACCAGAAATATCTTCAGAACTTTATGGTTTAGGGGTATGTGTTGCATATGTTTTATCTCTCTTCTGTAATAAAATTAAACTTCTTCACCCTGGATTATATTATGTTACTGTAATTTAATTTTTGTTAGTTCAGATACTTTCAGAATGGGGCAGACTTATGGCTACTAAACCGCCAGAAACTTTTGCTGAAGCATTCAGACACAGTTTTGGTCAACATATGGTTTGTCTATCTGTTATTTCAGATTTTTTTTATTGAACTTTAGAGTGGTTTTGGTTAACCTTTTCTTTCTGGGCTTTTAATGCGATGGATTAGATTGGTTCTCAAATCTCTCAGTTTTGGAAGGCTGATTTGGAGTTTAGTCGAGATAGTGCTTCATCACTTGCAAATTCTCGATACTTGAGTGACTTTGAGGAAGTCAATTCCCTCGGTAAGTGACTCAACATGTAATTCGGTACTAACTACACTTCTTCTTTTTATTTTTTGCCCGTTGTATTTCTTTCTTGCACCTCTCATGTTGTTATGAAAAGAGCCTTGGCACACCAGTAAGATTGCTCATTTGCAATTGGGTGCCACATATATGCAATAAGGCTGCAAATACTGTTGATGATCTTAATCATTCTGTGATTGCTGATCATCAAGTTTGATTGACCATCTGTGAAGCTATAGGTGAGTTCTATTAAAATGTGACTTGGCATGAAATCATGAATTCCTAATTACTTGCTTTTGTGGTGATTTATGGTGTAGAATTTTGAATGGTTAAAAAGCGTGGAAACCGGAAAGGATCATCACTCTAAAACTAAGCATCATGAATTGTTATCAAATGCCCTAGGAATGGTGTAGAGTTTGTTTTAAATATTGATTGACCTATCACTTTAGTATAAATTTAACTCAAGTTGCTTTGCTTTGGTTAGTGAGGCTTAGTTGCTAACTATAGAAACTTGATGGTTATTTTGTCTTTTCAGCATCTGAGCACTTTTTACACTTTGTCCTTGTAAGTCTTTCTAAGTAGTGGAGGTACTTGATCTTTGTTTTGACAGGCCATGGAGGCTTTGGTCATGTTGTACTATGCAAAAATAAGCTAGATGGGCGACTTTATGCAGTCAAAAAGATTCGCCTTAAGGATAAAAGCCCTCATGTCAATGACAAGATTTTGAGGTATTTTTTTTCACTGTTCATGTGAGGTAGTAGTTATGTTGTTAGTTTTCTTTTTCATGCAGTCAATGTCTCTTCATACTTGGGATCACGGAAGCTACTTAATAGCTCTAATTTAAAATTCTTTTACTCTGTTGACCTTTTGAACATCTAGGCCTGGTATTTTTAAATGCTGGGAAGCGATTTTCCCATTGGCATGAGTGTGCTTTTCTTTGAATTTTGTCTTCATTGCTTGTTTTATGCTTTACATGGATGTAGGCTTAGCAAACACATGATCACATAAGCTCTATTAGGCCTTAAAATAGAGCTGATGGTTATCTGCTGATGCACATCTGAAGGAGATGTCAGATGAAGTTCATGAGATGTTCAATTTTGGTGCCTATATAACCGAAAAATCTGACAAATCTGACCCAACTGATTTTTCTTGATTACTAATTGCTTTGGTTTTGCCCTTTCCCTTGACTCTGGTCTTCTCTTAGCCACCCCCCCACCCCCCCACACACACACTCACACACACACACACACACACACATTTTATACTCAACACTTGACATCAACAGTTGTATTGGACACTGAAGTTGTTGAAACTATATTATTTTGCCTCCATATCTCCCCTTTCAACTTTTATCCTTTACTTGTATCTTCCTACTTTACCTAAATATCCAAAGCTGTGAATCAGCTTCAGAAGTTGTCATATGATTACCTAATTTCAGTGTTATGCAGCTTTTCCCTAGATTTATTGAGCACTACTATCTTACAGTAATATTTAATACCCATTTTTATCGTCTATTCATTAAAATTTCTACCATCTGACTGTTTCGTTCTTTAAGGTGGAATCTAGTTATTGGAAGTAGTTATACCTTGTATTCATGGGCCTTCAATGTGCTGTAATTCATGTTAGTTCTTCTCATCTCCCCTTGTCTGACATTCATACCATGGTTTATAATCTATGTTGCAAAACTTCATTCAAAAACAACATGAAAAATGACATTTATGGAACAAAAATGTTTCACATGTTTTTTTTATAATGTTTTGTCCTACATTCACATATATAATTCACTGGAATGCATATTTATTTTATAATCATATTTTAGTTTACTTCATTTTTCTTTTTCATGCTCCTAATATTCTTTCCTAACTGCTATATTTTTTGAAGTTTGAATGTAAATATGATAGCATCATTGAATTTATTGATGTGTGCTATTATGGTAAGCTTCACAGGGAGGTAGCAACACTGGCACGACTACAGCATCAACATGTCGTTCGTTATTATCAGGTATGGTCCAATTGTTCTTTGATACTCTTTTTTTGTTGTAATCTTTTGTGCTAGTCTCAATGGACTTCATGACCCTATAAAATTGTTTTCCGGCTTCGCTTGGGTTTCCTTATTATTTCCAATCATTTCATGTAGTTGTAGAAGTGTTGGAATTTCTTGCTTTTTATTTGGTTCACCTAGACCAATGGTTTTGTTTCTTTTGATATAAAAGGCATGGTATGAAACTGGGCTTGATGCCTATCATGGGGACATTTATGGTTCGAGGACCATGGAGAGCTCTGGTTGTACCTTGAGCAATAGCGTTCCAAATGCTACAGGGCTCAATGACAATAATGAGTCAACATATTTGTATATTCAGATGGAGTACTGTCCAAGGTAAATATTTTGCTCTCTAATTCATCTCCATCTAGGGTGCTAAAGATCTTTGTACATATTGTTATAGTTATAACTATTTATATGATCACATGAGATCTAAATGTCATGTCAATGTTTGGAGTTTTCATGTTAGCTATTTTATCTCCTTCCATCATGCTATTCAGTCCATGGAAATTATGCTTCTACAATCTGATTGTGTGAAAGTTGTCAAATAACATTTCAAGGATGTTGGTGAACTTCATGGATATGTTTGTGTAAAAATTTGATTATATGCATATCTTCAAATAAATGATCTAAATAACACTAAATAATGTTCCTTTTCATTAGTAATTGGTCTTCTCACAATTCCTATGCAAAGGTGAAAGGATAAACCATCTGATGTCATCCTGAGCAGCTCAATAGAACAATAGAATTTGGATATGTATATCACAGATATGCTGTGGCATTGTGTCATGTGTTAAAAATCAAATACTTTTTACAGTCCAAGCAATACAAATATTGCATTACAAGACCCTGCAATTGTGAACCTTATTTGCATGATGAACTGAAGCAATGTGCTGGTGCCTAAAATTTTCTGTGACATCAAAATGAATGTCTAGAGACTTCCTCAGTTGCCATATCTGTATATGTACTTTGAAATGTGTAGTTGTAAATCATTGGCTGATAAGTAGGGGATTTGATATGCATTGAGGTATGTAATTGGTCAATTTGTCTGAGCTATGTTTACAATGACAGTATTTTCCATGACTTGTAAATGTAACATCATAAGGGCAAAAATAAATCTGGGATTACTATGTGTTATACTTATTATTATTATTATTTTGTTACTTTTTAGGATGTGCTAAAATTATTTTTACAATCAGATAAGTTGCTTCATGTCTTGTACTCCTGCAGACTGTTTTTCCATTATTATGTTATCAGATAATTTAGATGCTTCAATTGTGGTCTTTTTTTTTCTATTTGAAGGACTCTGCGTCAAGATTTTGAGATATACAGTGGTGCTCTTGACAAGGAATATACTTGGCATTTATTTCGTCAAATTGTGGAAGGACTAGCACATATACATGGTCAAGGAATAATCCATCGTGATTTAACACCTAATAATATTTTCTTTGATGTTCGCAATGACATTAAGATTGGAGACTTTGGGCTTGGTAAGTATAGTTTTTTAATAACCGATATGAAGGTTATCTCACCATTGATGAGGATTATTTCTTTAATGTGTAGAAAAATAGGTTTTTTATTGTTATTGTTATTGTTTGTTTGTTTGTTTTTGCTTTTTTAATTTTCTTTTCTATATTTTCCTCCATTGTTAGAATTAATTTTTCTTTGCAAGGTTCATATACATTATATTCATGTTCAACCTGGTTCTTTCAAATTATTTGCTTTAGTGTATAGTGGTGTTAATAAAAGCAAATTTTATCCCTTTTAATTTCAATTTGTAAATTTTGGGTTGATATCCAACTGTCTCTAATCATGTTCTAGTGGTGCCTTGTACTCAATCTAAGTGGGAGCTGGTAGACTCAAATGATTATTTTATATGCTTCAGTAAAATTTGCTTGGAGTGCTAGAAATCTCATGCCATATGTTTGCTGAGTTTGTTTCAGTTTATGGCATGGAATGTGAAGACAGTAAACACATATATTGAGTTGCTTCAATTTAATCATGAATATTGTGTGAATTTGTATACTTTAGGCTCCCAAAATATTGGTTTTCCTACTTAGGTACATATTCTTCTAATAAAGGTATTATTTTGGTGGGAGAACAATTCTAGATGAAACATCAAGAAAAATTCATTATAGTATGTGCAAAACTTCATCAAATAAAGTAGCAACAATTCCTCTGATTATTTTCATTTGTGCTCCAAATGAGATTTCTCTAACCACTTGATACTTTTGGCATAAAGAAGAAATTTCTACCTAGTTTATGCATCAATTTTTTTATATTTGGCATCCATTTTTTAATTATGCAATCCATTTGGTGGTATACTCTTTTGTTGGTGTCCGGAATGAATAATTTTTATTTCTGCAAGTATTGTGTTTGATATGTGGATTTCACAATGTTAATTAAACCTGCTTTCCTAGATTAAGATAATTTTGGCTAAATATCTGGCACTTTTTCAGCTAAGTTCTTAAAATTAGAGGAGCTAGATCATGATCAACATTTACTTGCTGAGACTAGTGGAGTTTCTGTGGATGGAACTGGCCAAGTTGGGACTTATTTCTACACAGCACCTGAAATAGAACAGAGGTGGCCACAAATTAATGAGAAGGTCCGATTTCATATTCTTGATATGCTATGATTTGGATGGCCAACTAATGTGCAATAGCTAACACTTTTCATTCTATTATGATCACAATAACTGCCGTATTCCAAATTTCATCATCGATGTCCTTTCCTTTTTATTATGTTTCCATTGATATGTTCACAAGCATTGTTATTCTATAATTTAGTTAGATCTTTGATTTTTGCTGAACTATATACAGGTTGACATGTATAGCCTAGGAGTTGTATTTTTTGAGTTGTGGCACCCTTTTGCAACAGCAATGGAAAGGCACATTATCCTTTCAGATCTGAAACAGAAAGGATTGCCCCCGCCTTCTTGGGTTGTCCAGTTTCCTGATCAAGCAGCCTTACTGCAACGGCTGATGTCTCCCAGTCCATCTGATCGTCCATCTGCTAATGAACTTCTACAGAATGCATTACCTCCAAGAATGGAAGATGAATGGCTGAATGGTGTGATTCTGGCTTAATATGATTGAAACATTTATCGACTTATATTGAGTTTTCTTTCCCTTGATGACTGTAGTGTGATAACCATGCATTTTTAATCTTTATGCAGATATACTTCGGACAATCCAGACATCAGAAGATACATATGTCTACGATCGAGTAGTATCAACTATTTTTGATGAGGAAAGGTTGGTTATAAAAGGCCATCACCAAAATGTTAGCAGTGGAAAGATGTCAAGAGATGAACCTTCTTTTGGGCAATGCAATGAATATGATACTGAGCTCCGAGATAATGCCTTTGAAATTACCAAGGAAGTGTTTAGACAGCATGGGGCAAAGAGATTGGAGATTTCACCTATGCGTGTGTTGGATGGTTGCCATCCTGTTGACAAGTTATTATCTCATTTTGATAGGATCTGTTATTGTTTTTTATTATTTTTGTGTAGTGGCTTACTCATTTTTGTGAAATTCTTTGCCCATATCGTGTAGGAGAAGTGTCAAGCTTCTGAATCGGGGAGGAAATATACTTGAGCTCTGTCATGAATTACGGTCGCCATTTGTTACTTGGATTTCTTCTGAACAGGTATTTACTCTAGAAGGTCATGACATTGAAATCCTGAAACTATTCTCTAATTCATTTAAATATGTTTCACTATACTATATACAAATTGTCCGCATTCATCCTCTATTTGACTCTGGTTAAAAGCAGTTCATTATTAGAATTTTGAGAATCCAATTTTGGAGTTATCTTGGAGATTCTTGGTTGATTGTTGCTTTGCTTGCTTTTGTGTTTGATATTCATGCATAGAAGATGTTGCTATGTTGAATATACCATATACAAATTGTCCATATTCATCCTCTATTTGACTCTGGTTAAAAGCAGTTCAACAACAACATTACAATTTTCAGAATCTAATTTAGAGTCATCTTGGCTATTCTTGGTTGATTGTTGCCTTGCTTGCTTTTGTGTTTGATGTTCATGCATAGAAGATGTTGCTAAATACTGCATAAACATCCTGCTTCTTATGGCTCCTTAGCATTTGCAATAGAACATATAGTTAATTGACATTCTTTTTGATATTTTCATGTTATGCCATGATTGGTCTTGGTTACTTCAAAAGACTGGTTGTCTATAAGTTTGCTGGTAATATATTGGTGGAAGTAAATTTATTTTTTATCCTGGGAGGAAAATTTCTGTAAGTTTCCAAATGTTTTTATGTGCAATTTTGATTGAACAATCAATGCATTTTCTTGTTGCTTCTCAAAACTATATCCTATTTATCGTAAATTCAACTACCTGCAGATATCATCTTTCAAACGCTATGAGATCTCCTGGGTTTACAGGAGGGCTATTGGTCATTCAACTCCATTCCGGTTTCTCCAGGTCTTTGCTTTGCACAGTTCTTTTTTATTAGTTTCATTCATTCTTTTTATGTTGTAGGTTTTCTGATTTATGGTTTCCTCAAAAGTCAAATGTAATTTCTACAAATGAAAAATTCTCTAGGGAGATTTTGACATTATTGGAGGTGCCTCATCACTGACAGAGGCAGAAGTAATCAAGGTATTCTCACTCAACTCATGCAAGGAAGTTTGCGGACAATTGATACTATTCTAAAAAAGATATTGACACCTTTAACTAGTAGTTATTAGTAGATAACTTAATCGAAGACCTTTAGTTACTCTATGATATTATGTTCGTTTATAATTGTTGTAACCGAGGCTTTTGTTATATGAACTACTTAAGTAATTCATATAACAAAAGCCTCAGAGTAAATGATAGGCTATCATTTTTCTAAAGTGTATCTGATGAATTCTCCTGTTGCTCTCAAATGGGTAATGTTTGCCAAGAACAATTTGGATCTCTATGATCCAATAGTGATCAGTAGTTCGAATCAGCTTATTTTTGTTGACCTAAAAGATGTCTTATTGTTGCTATTTTACATCAATGAAAGCTAAGTGTTTCTGCTAATCAAATTAAGTTCCTTCTATTTCACATCTTTGATGATTTTCATTTCTAATAATTTAGTCCTTAGGATTTTTATTGAATTGGATGAATGCATGTATGCCTGAATCATTTATGTTGCTTTTGTATCTAGTATTACTAGTTGAGAACATTCATGGAATTTTGGTTGACCTCCACAATGATTCAGATACTTATTTGTTGTTTATTAACAACTGGTTCATATTTTTTTCTTATATCTCCATCATTTAGAAACATCTAATTTTCTCAGATATATATTTACCAAATTTTTATACTTGAAACATTTGATTATACAATTGAATTTTTTCTTTTTTCATTCCAGAACTGTATCTAACAGATTTCATAAATCAAATTGGCTTTTAATTTTCATTTAGATCTCCCAAATCTTTGATTGGGACCTTGTCAGCCCACAAGGTTGCTTGTTGATGACCTTAGCATCACCTGTTCAATGTGAGGCGCAGCATCTATACATCTAAGGGTAGCAATGCCTACATTCAATCCTTCTCAGTTCTTATGTTGAGACTTGTCAAGTGGGCTACTGTTTTATGCCTACATCTATGTCTGACCTCGAGGGACAGCCTCTATACATTAAAGTGTAGCAATGACCCCATTCAACCCTTATCAATCCTTATGTTGAGACTTGTGAATTCCAGTTTTGTGGATCTGCCGATCCTAATGAGCATGCCTCATTATGGTGCGCGTCTTGTATGTGTGTATGTTTGATATCTAAAGGGGATTCAGTTAATAAAGTGAAAACAAAAATGATCTTCACCCAACCTATTTACAGATTTAATGAAGCCAATTGTATTTTCCTTTACAATTGTTCTTTCTCTTTCAATGTTAAGAAGCACCAAGTGATACTTGCTTTCGAACCAATCCTTTCTTTCTTTCTTCAACCAAGGTGAATTCTGTTTGCGTCTAATATCCTTAATAGGAGAGACAATAGAACCCTCTAGATAGTGGAGTCTAGTTCAAGCAAATTTGTGTGGGTTTGGTTTGTTTGAGCCATGAATCATTGGGAAGCATGATGTTATTATTGTACTTCTTTTAGTATCTTTAGTGTATTATTGAATATTTCAAAACTTAAAGTTAATAATATTGTGTATCATGTGTCATGAGAGAGATGACATACATTTTACATCTACTTGGGGCAATATTTTACATACGTCTGAGATTTTTTGGTAAAATATTCAGGTGGCAGTGGATATTGCAACCCATTTTTTAAATTCTGATGCAATAAGTATTCAGCTGAATCATGGTGCCCTGTTAGAAGCAATTTGGACTTGGGTAGGGATCCATGGCGAGCTCAGACAATATGTTGCTGAGGTATTATGCTTCTAACCCTTTTTTCTTTTTTTTAAAAAAAGAGATTTTTTTTTTTAAATAAAAAAAAGGCTGACACCTCTTCTTCTTGAATGAAGCTTCTGTCTTTGATTACTTCATCTTGTCCTCAGTCTGCCATCCGTAAAACCAACTGGGTATTGATTCGGAGACAGCTCCTGCAGGTTTGTAAATTCATTTGTCAATATATAATTTGATCTCATTTCCGTTGGTTGAAGGAACAACTTAAAACTGAATCGCATAGTGTAAGTCAAGACAGCCTTAGCATAGATGAAGTATTGTGTCCTAGTCTAGAGATGTTATCATGAAATAAGTCTGATTTCCAAAACTGATTATTACTGTGATATGTATGCAATTCGACTGGATGTAATTATTGCATGTGTCTAAAACATGTGTCCAATATGAATGGGAAAACAAATTGAAGGACATGGTTCTCATGGTAGATATACTACATAAATTGACCAATCATGATTGGTGGCTCAAATTGCTATAGCCTATATCTTTGTTCGCATGGTGGGATAGGAAAAGTTGGATTGATGTGGGTGGGATGGAAATTGGAGACCTGCCTTCTGATGGAAAAGGTGAATGCTTCTTGTTAAGTGCCCAATTTACTTTTTTTATTGATTTGAAGTTCTAAAGAATGAAAGTTTGATTCTTCTATGAATATTTTGGTAGGACTTCTTATTAGCAATTATGATGGTTTTATAACTTATGGAAAAGTGCAATGCTGAGATTTCCCTATCGCAGCAGCATACTTGCGCAAACAAGTTATCCAACATGTTAGAATTGAATAGATTACATTACCATCATGGTGATACATGATGGTCCTGTCTTCTTAACTAGAGCACTGATAGAAGAACATTTCATGGACTGAAATGAGAGATTGGTTGAGAAGCATGTCATAGTTTTTGGCACAGGTAGAATGAAACACTAGGATATGGTAACTTACTCCTATGTGCATTAGTAAATATGTTATCTTGGCTTTTTTTTTTATATCATGATTAAGACTCCAAAGTGTGGTATGTGTGTGCAACTTAAGCATGCATGTACATGGATTCTTGGTAGGAGGTTCATGTAAAATGCTTAAAATGGTTAAATTTGTCCTGATCAAGTTAAACTGAATAACAAAGGCTTTGCTTTCGTGAGGACCGATTCCTATATGAAAAAAATGAGTAAATTGAGCAGCTTCTGGGAACATTGAAAGATGATTTAATGTGTGGAGAACAAGCAGTTGTCTAAGTTTGTTGGCTTCTCTTTATAAACATATTACTTCAAATTTTCCAAGTTGGAGGTTTGAGCTATAAGTTCTCGACCCTGTTATCTTCAGGGCATGAGTAGAAAGTTTAAATATGAACTAAGTTCACAAACCAACGACCCTTGGGTCATACTAGTACTCAGGTCCCCACTAAGGGCTTCACCTCGTTGAGGTCGCAAGTTCAAACTGTGGGTGAGGGCACTTTTCTAAGTGCATGAACAGTCATAGTGAGTGAGACTTTCTTGCCCGCTTTATTATGCACGCATTACCCCACCCTCCATCAGCTCTCATGATGAGTGCATTGCACACCCTTGACTTTGACTTAGCTAGCCACTTGGCTAGCCGCTCTTTCTGTAAAAAAAAAAAACTAAGTTCACAAGAATGCTTTTGGAATTCATCCACTAACTTGAATTGTATGCATTAGTATCATTATAGTTTGTCTAAAGATGGCATGAAGAAGAGCATCCAAAGTGCACGAAGAGGTGGTTATGAAGAATGGATCTTTAAAAGAAAATCAAAACCCAGAAGGCAGTCCTTCAGTTGTTGAAATGAGCTTCAGCTTAAACACGTCTTCTTTGAGACTTAAAACTATACTGTATCTGTCCAATCCGGTCTTAATCTCTTAATCTTTACACCGTGGGATATGTGAAAGGCAACAAGCGATTACTTTATTCATGTTAATGAATCTATTATCTCACAACAGCCACAACTCAAGTAATTTCATCAAAACTCAAAACTCTTTTCCTTTCTTCTATGAACAATGAATTATATGCTGAATGAGGGAAAGTTATGTAGCTGTTATTGAAATCAATACCTTTTCAGCAATGTTCTGCTGTACAAGTAGTGTGTTAATTTAATACGCTTGTACATTTGCATGCAGAATATTTATATGCTTGTTTGAATCGTCTTTCTATCCCAGGATCTTAATATTTCTGCAGCGACAGTTGATAGATTACAAACAGCCGACTTAAGGTTTTGTGGCCCTGCAGAACAAACACTTGCTAGATTGAGGGGGGCTCTATCTCCAGGTTCTGTCACTTCCTTAGTTCTTTACTTTCTATTGTTGTTTGAGAACGTCTTTTGATAATACCAACAAAAAAATTGCAGATAAATTTACTCACAAAGCCTTTGAAGAGCTGTCTGCCATTTTAAGCTATTTAAGAATATGGAGGATTGAGAAAAATATTTCTGTAGATGTACTCTTATCCCCTCCTGAAGATTATTATAAGGACCTGTATTTTCAGGTGAGACTATACAGTGAGTTCACCTTTTCCTTTTTGGTGCAGTATTTCTTGAAATATTTTTGGAATTTAGAGCTACAATTTTTCATTTTACATTCAAGTACCTGGCCCTTGTTATATTCTTATATAAAATTGATTTCTTGTATAAATCAATTGGCGTGAAGGGAGCATGTGGGCCTGTTTTGTATTCTCAGGCAGGACAATGTTTGCTTTTGTCAATGTTTTCCCTAAGCTTGTGCTGGTGTTGTCAGTCAGGGTAGGTTTAATACATAGTACAAGTGTGACCAGTGCTTCTAATCCTGATGGAGGTAAAACTTAATCCAACTAGTTCCGTGGGTAACTCTCTCTTTCTCATAATAGTTGCAAAGCTTCTCTGTAGAAGTCTAATGATTGGAATCAGCATAAGAGAATGATTTTGCTTATTGGTACTTGATTAGGAATCAACTTTTTCAAGGTGGGTGGTTGCCTCTCTTTTCTTTCCCCTTTTAGAATGATCTTGCTGTTTGAATCTGAAAGATGGCTAGTATACTCTGGTTTTCTATGAAGGCAATAATGATGATATTGTTGGGTCGTTCTCTTTTGTATTATCATTTAATTTAACCTTGATGTTGTAATTTATGAGTACCTCCCGACAATTTGAGTTGATAACAGTGTGCAATAGTTGATGTCGAACATTAATGACTTGCTGGTTTAGTTTCTGACTGCATTATGGATGAATAGTTTGTGAAAAAAGTGTGGGTTGTCTTTGTAGTTATTGACTGTGTGTGCACATGCCCTGCTCCAATCACTGTTGTGTGGGCATGCATGCATGTCTTGGCGTGCTGCAGCTGATCAATGACATAACATGGGTGCTTTTTCATGGTATAAGCTGGCTGGGTTCTCTTCAAAGGGTTTAGGAAGCAAGAACCAAGTAGGGCAAGGCCCAAATATATAGAAAGGGAAAGGAACTTCTTATATTAAGTACTAACCTAACATAATACACATTATACAAGAAAATGTTCTAATAGTTAGTTTGATCTTTGATTTTTTGTCAGTCTGCAAAGTTTAAATGCTTCCTTATTTTTGCACAGTTCATTCAAATGCTTATTTTTTTTTTTTTTAATTTCTTGGATTTGATTGAATGTTCTCGTTCCACTTTAATGGTATAATCTTAGGAAAATTAGTTGTGTGGTCAGCATTCTCTTTGGTGGTCTAACTGTCTTAATTTATCATTACACAGATACATTTGAAGGAGAATAGTCCTGGATCAGCTTATGAGGGGACATTGTTTGCTTTAGGTGGCTGCTACAATCATCTACTTCATCGAATGTGGGATCATAAATATGTAGGTTAATCATGTCAAACCTTGTTAACCTCATTTGTCAAATAATCTTGAAGGCATACACATTAGCTAATCGATACTATTCTACCATGCAACATTAATATTGGCAGATAATGTTGATATAATGGTATATCTTGATTTAGACTGTTGATCAAAGTTGGTAAATGAGCAGCAAGTCAAGCGTAAGAACCAGTGCATGGAGCAATTTTGTTGGAATACATAGTATTTTGGATACAGTGAGGGTAATCTCTTGTAAATAGATTCTATGGAGGTAGAGTACCTTTCATTTTAAATTATAGGAACTCAAATTTCAAATTGACTCATGTTTGAAATGAGTCTTAAATTTGGAATGTCTAGAATCAAAAGTAAGCATATATTAATCAAGCAGTTATAAATGAATGGTTTTTAATAAAAAAACCGTTGAAAAATGCAATGTGAGACACTTATTTTGAGTAGTGAGAATGCATTATACTGATCTTCATCTAGTCAGGTATATATCCATGTAGAGTAAATTTTCATTTGAGTATGGCACACATTTATACCTCATGACTTCTGATCTTGAATACCTTGGACTCATTCATTTGATCATCATCCAATGGATGGGATTCATGGATATTTTAAATGGTTCAGATTATCCATAAGATGTTGATGTTTTCTTTGGAGATACTATTACTGAAAATGTTCCAGTAGGAATTGTGCTTGATAAGCTGGATTATCACTTTATATATCTATCTATTTATTGCATGCATATTGCCCGATACCACACATTAAGTGTTGAATGTTTTCTAAATAATGGTTTTGCCATTTATTGTGCCCTTATAGTTTGTGCCTATGATTTGTTTGATACAAACACCAATCTTTCTATTCAACAGAAACATAGGCATCGGGTATGAGAAAATTTGAAGATGCAGTTGTCATCTTTATACAATAATGATCAGAAGTTTTAATCCTATTCCCTAATAACATCTTAACTTAAAAACATCCAGTAAAATGAGGTCAATAGTGTTCCATCCACTCAATCTAGAGAGAATAAAGCTACAGTCTTTAAAATTTTTGGATGCTTCACCTTTTCTAGTGTGTGTGTGTGTATGTGTTATTGTTTTTTTTATAATTTTCTTTTCCCTATTTTTTTATTCACTGTATGCTTTGTCTTCCTTGTATTCTTCTTTTGTTTATCTTGAAGGATTAGACTAAGCCCTAATTAGCCATGTTCCTATGGATAAATAAGATTGGCGGTATCCATTCATTGGAAATGGTCCTTATAAATCTGCAGCCATGGCCCCAAATTGCATATATTTGCAATTAGGAATGTGATGATTAGACAGCGAACAAATACAACTCCCTTTTCTCCATGAAAAATTATCTGGGACCATCGTTAGTGTGATGTTAAATATTTTGCCAAATCTAACATAAAACGGGTAGTTCCAGGCACACGTCCTTAAATAATGATCAAACTTTAAGTGAAAAAACCCAGTTACTTATAACCCCTATTTTGTTTGGGAAGAATGTTTTCTATCTGTAGTGTCCCAACTCTGTGGAGATCTGTGTGAAGTCTGCAATAAACTAAATGTGCCTCACAGTTTTTGAATTCTTTACCAGAAATCTTACCCTCCAAATGCAGTTGGAGTCAGTCTTGCACTGGAAAAGATATTCCCTCATTCATCAGTAGATATCAGAACTTTCAGGTTCGATCTTTCATCATTCAGTTGATTACGTCAAAAGTTTACTTATTCCTAACTTTTTGAAGGGTAATTACAACCTGCCACAATGCTAATACAGATGTGAAAACAATATTGGAACCCTTGTATGTTCGAAAGGTGGAGGTGGATTGCTGCAAGAGCGTATGGACATTGTTGCGGAGTTATGGCAAGCAAATCTGAAGGTCTGTTGAATAGTTAGTTCACTTGAAACGTATCAGCCCATGTTTTTCCAGGAAAGCTTTTGTGGATTTTCTCCCTGTAACAAAAATAACTTATTTCCAGGCAGAGCTTGTTCCCCTATTAGACCCAAGTTTAACTGAGCAGTATGAATATGCAAGTGAGCATGATCTCAAATGCCTTATCATCATAACTGAAGCTGGTCTATCTCAAACAGGTCTAGTAAAGGTAATAATTTCTTTCTTCATTTAGAAGAAATTTTTTTGCTTTTTTCTTCAGCTTCCTAGATATATTTTCCTCGAACAAAAGAGATATTACTCATGGTTTCTGGAGATGAGGACAGTGTTTCTCCTGTTTGCACTCTGTTCATGGTTTGCTGGCTTCCTCTCACCCCTCCATCTTGGCTACACTTGCACACATATACTCAGGATCTATATTTTTTGTGGACACCTGCATTTAATTGATATTAATTCAAAGGGGATAGCTTTTATGAAATATTTATATAGATGGGGAGGAGAAAACAAGACATCATAGTGTTATTCTTATAGAAATTTTAACCTATTAAATCATGTTATTTGAACCATTTAGAAACTTATTTATGCTATTACCAGTTTGAAGCTACATACTATGTGTGTTCTAGGCACTATTTGAACAATCCACAAGTTATCATGTGCAGGTTCGTCATCTCGAGCTTAAGAAGGAATGGGAGGTTGATAGGCACCAGCTCATCAAATTTTTGACAGAAGCAATAACTACACAGTTCAGGAATCTTTCAATTTGGAATTGATCATATCTACATCTCTCAGGTCTGAACCTAGTAATAATATATATATATATATATATATATATATATATATATATATATATATATAATTAAGATTATTAAGAGCTTTTGTCCAGTCTTACTTTTGTGACATTATTAGGCATCACAGTCTGAAATTGCAACTCTGATATTTTTGTTGATGACTTCATATCAACCTGTTTTCAGAGTGGAGTTATTCCTAGCATTTTAGCTTTTATAATATTTTCTTTGTACTATTTACTATTTTTTACTTTTTACTTTTTACTTTTTATTTTTGATAAATATGGACAAGCCACTATAACCACGCCTACGGCATGATTCAAACCCGTCACCCTCTCTTTGTGGGAGGAATGAGTTACCAACTTTCCTTGTGAAGGTTAGAGATTTTTTTGTACATTGGAACATTAGAGATTTCTAGAGTAAACCAAGGGAGACATAAGCTTCTGTCAGTTCCTGATCAGGAGACATTATGCTTGTTATGTGATAGTGTGTTATACTAGTTCCCATGTTTATGTATTACACTATGAATCAGTTTTATAAATATATTATAACTTCAATAAAAGTATTGTTTTTATCAAAGGTAGAGAAAAGTGGGGGCAAAAGTTTGTAGGTTCAACTGTCAGGCTTCAGACAAGTTTATCAAATTAATGTGGATCCTTTTCAAATAAGGCCTCACTTTATTGCCTATAAATCATCCAAAACTAGTGACCCTAGCAATTAGCAGGCGAACTGTTTACATTAAGATGGACCTACTACTAAACATCACTAATCAACCCTAGAGCAAATGCCCATTATTTGGCCCATTGATCCAATTCAAGTCTGAGTGCTTGATGAAACAACATCTCTAATTTAAAGTTGAAACAAACAGACAAATCCCACTCTGTTGCAACTGCAAGCATAAACCGTTGGTTCAGCTAAAATGCTCAATGTATCTGTATTTTTAAATAAGAGATAAGCCTTGATAAGAAGGGGAGCCTTGGCGCAATGGTAAAGTTGTCGCCACGTGACTTGGAGGTCATGGATTCGAGTCGTGGAAACACTTTTGCAAAAAAAGCCGGATAAGGCTGTGTACAATAGACCCAAGTAGTCTGACCCTTTCCCGGACCCTGCGCATAATGGGAGCTTTGTAACACCGGGGTGCCCTTTTTTTTAGATAAGCCTTGATGAGATTTTGGGTCTTTACTCTTCCTCTTTCTTGGCTTTTACACCAAGATTTCTTCACATAATCTTCACATGAATTGGGATTTCTCCCTCCATACTGCATAATGAAAGTCAGTCTGGTCTTGGTTGCATGAATAATATGACTCATTTTGCATACTTCTGTTTTGTGGCTTAGAAAGTTCATTGGAACTATTCCTCAGCTGCAAAATCAAAATTTGGATCTTATGTAGAGGTTGGTCTGGAAGGATGAGAAATGTAAGATGGGTACTTAACAACAGGAATGTTAAGCTGATTGGATTATGATGAACATTCATATGCTTGGATTTCTAGCAAACCATCCAATAATGACCTTCCCTCCATCTTGAAATTAAGCTTGATTATCATAATCCTTTCACCACCAATGAGACACCCTAGTAATATCTGTAAGCATATAACCAGTCTTGCAGTTATGAATAGCTCCAATATGTTTAGCTATACAACCTATAGCAGCCTGGAAGGAGCCTATTTATTGCACCCACTCAAGAATTTGAGGAGGATTTTGACATTGTGGAGACTTATTTTTTTCAAAAGAATGCTAGATTGATTCCTCAATCAAATATTCTCAACACTCTAAAATCTGATTATAAATATGATCTACAGGCATGCATAGGTCTGGTTGATTTTAATTCTGATGTTCATGTGAATTTGGATTTGAACTGTTGGAGTATATGAAGGCAGCAATTTGCTGATCCATTTCAGTTTTTACCGATGCAGTAGCTATATTGTAGTCAGCTTTAAATCTGCATGATATGTTATATTAATCAGACTGCTTTTTAAGATGTTGCATATGTAATGAACCCTCAAGATGATGCAGTAAAGTAACAATAGTTATTTTTATTTACTCTTTTTAATTGATATATACTGCTCTTCACTCTCCAGGTGATCCTGAAATTTAGTTTTCAATCACTCTTCGAAGCAGTTCTGGGTATGCCTGATATGCGTTTGATATGCTATCTGTACAGCTATTCCTACCGCCAATTACAATATCTGATAATCCTGTGTATTTGTAAATGGTAAGGTGGTTGTTTACTTGAGTTACTCTTTCTTAATAGAATTTTGAAAATATGCATTATTTTATCGACCAGCCTGTTAGTTCCAACAATTCATTTATACAAAAGAACTGACTGTGAGTTTGAGTTTTCTTTCCCCAATTTTAACCTAACTGGTTTTCCATTCATATTTGTGAGCAGGTTGGTTCCTTTTCCGGTTGCTTGCTAAAATAGAGCTGATTCCTCATCATAATTACGTTGTCTTTTTTTTTTTTTTTTTGCTGATATTTGAAGTTATATTTATTTCTTTAATCACTTGAGGGATCTAATATCTCAGAAGAGGGCAATTTTGGAGCCCCCCATTGTAAAGCTTATTAAAGCGGAGGGCCTGTCTTTGTTTGGTGTGTTGGAAGAGCAATTCTGTATGAGTAATGTTACAAATAATAAAAAAATTAGGGTGCATAATATAATGTTCTTATTTTTTGAATGTTTGAATCTAATATTTTACTGGCCTCAGAAGCTTAGAAAATTACCCTGATTTCCTTGTTGGATGTCTATAACTCCAGTAATAGTTCATTGTTCCTAGCAAGGTCACTTGTAAATAATGACGTTGAGAAAAACATTCGAGTTTGTTCCTTTGTGGAAGTCAGGGGTGGACAACGCGGCGCTCTGATCTTGTGGTCATAGGGTTTGATCATGAGTTCTTAACTATCTATGCCCTACTCAAGTTGTGAATGGTCTATTATTCTTGATATTACTTCATTAGATTAAATTGATGAACCTCTGTAACTTATTATTACCATGATCCAACCATGTTCCGCTTTATAAATTTCATCGTCTTGACGTGACCTACATTCGAATCGTTAACATTTCAAAAATCATCATCAGACAAACAACATGTTGAGGAACAATGAAAAATGATCTCAATTCCACTGGATCATCTATACAATCGAGTTCATTGATTATCACAACCACAAAATACGTCTTACATATTGTCTCAAGATATGTGACACCTATATATTTTGATGATCAGTGAGCTCGATTCCATGGATGATCAAGTGAAATCAAAACCACTGGATCATTTCTTGAGGAACAACACCCTTCCATCCTCTCCTAATTCCTCTCCTCCTCCCCAAATTATAAAAACAAAGAACATGAATAATCATAATCGATATAATTACAATTCCGTGATACTACCATTCCTAGCTTACATAATAATAATATTCATATATATTCCATTCAAAAGTTATGCTGCAAGAATAGCTCTTCCCGCGGCGACGCCGGCCCAATCTCCTCCTCCACCACCGACCTCCTCAACCCCTCCCCTCCCCCTCCCCCTCCCCCGTTCCTCACCTCCACCTCCACGTCCGACCCAGACGGCCTCCTCTGCGACGACGTCACGCTCGGAAACGTTATCCACGACGGCGCCCTGAACTGCTCCTCCCCCACCACACCCACCCCCACCTCGCTCATCTCCTCCGACTGGTTCGACGACCTCTGCGACGCCTTCTTGTTCATCCTACTACTCCCCAGAACCACCTCCGTCGGCAATATCGGCTGCTCGTTGCACGGACTCCCCATCAACAGCGCCAGCGCCCTCTCCAACGCCGTCGTCACCTTGTCCATCGACGGCCTCTCCTTCCCCCTCATCCTCACGCACTTGCACGCCACCGCCGCTATCTTCTTCATCGCCTCCATCTCCTCCGGCGCCTTCAGCGCCGGATCCAACACCGCCTCTATCTCTCCCCCTAATCAACGGCACCGCCCACTCCACCACGTTCCCCTCTTCGAGATCTCATGTCTATCGCCTTCCTTCCGCTCCAGAATCTCCAGCAATAGCACCCCGAAGCTATACACATCCGACTTCGTCGTCAGGTAGTGCAGCCTGTAGTACTCGGATCAGGTACCCCAGCGTCCCCGCCGGCAGCTCCGACAACGCCGCGCTGCTGTCCGTCGGCCCCTAACAACGACAGCCCGAAGTCCGCCACTCTCGCGTTGTGCTCCTCGTCGATGAGAATGTTCGACGACTTGATGTCCCTGTGGATCACCGGCGGGCACGCGTAGCCGTGCAAGTACTCGATCCCCCTCGCCGCTTGCACGGCGATGGTGACTCTCCGCACCCAATCCAACCTCTCCTTCAGCACCGGATCCTTCCCATGGAGATGCTGGTATATAGAGATCCATGCGCCATGAACTCGTACACCAACAACCTCTCTCCTCCTTCCTCGCAGTACCCTAGCAAGTTGAGAAGGTGCGCATGGTTCAGCCTCGAGAGGAGATCCAGCTCCGTTTTGAACTCCTTGGAGTTCCTCCTCACTCCCGACGCCATTATCGCTCTTTTCACGGCAACCACCGTCCCATCCTTCAACACGCCCTTGAAGACACAAGAGAAGCTGCCTTTCCCTACCAGTGATTCCTCTTTGAACCTCCCTGTGGCCTTCTCCAACTCTTCATAGGTGAACACTTGAGCTCTTCTCAGCTTGAGTTCCTCCAAATCTGGCCTGATTTTCACCGAGTCTTTGTGGGAGGATGGACCTCTCTGGCTTCTCTCATTCATTCTCAGCTCGGTGTTTGCTCCTCCGCATCTGCAATTCCTCAGCCTGTATTTCACGTAGAAACAAGCTGTGAGTGAAACGGATATCACTAGAATCACCGCGAAGATGAGCTCAGCCACGAATATCGGCATTTGGATCGACAACAAGCCTTTGTGGTTCTTGTTTTTGGACGATGAGCAGTAGGATGAACATTCATTAGAATTGCAAGCAGAGCAATTGAACTCGCATCTCAGATCAGAGGGATGAGTTGCAGGGTGATGACTCTTGTGTTCCTTGAGGACAAACAACACTGCATGGTAGGCAAACTCTGAGTCTACTGGTTTGCAGAGCTTAGAATTGGGGCTAATCGAGGCTCGAGCTTGATGAGTACTCATAGTAGCCCAGGCCTGCAAGGATTGGCAGTGCAAACTCAGGAGACACTGCCAATGGCGACGACCACGGCCCGGCCGAGCCCCAACAGATTGCCCGGAGTGATCTATCAGCGAGAACTCCGCAAGTGAAGTAATCCCCTGCAGTGATCTGAAAGAACTTTGTTTGTTTTGGAGGAGGAACACTCTGATTAGGTGTGAATCCCCAGCAGAGGATTTCATGGTTGAAGCTTTTGATCCCACAAGCATGGAACCTGCCTCCAGCCATTGAAACCATGGGATCCATTGGAGCCAAATTCACAGACTGTTGCAAGCCAGAACTTCTCCCCCAACAGAACACCTGAGAATTCTCAAGAATACCACAAACATGGAACCCCCCACCTGAGATTGAGTGGAATCTCATGTTCCTTCGCTCCAATCTTATGACTCCACTCCCAGTCTCATCCCCACAGTAGAATGTTGTCTTGTTTCTGGAGAAGAGGCCACAGTTGAACACAGAACCAGCAGTGATCATGGCAATGTATGCATTGTACTGGTAAGATGCAGTCATGTTGTACCCCCAACAATCTACTAAAACTAGTGTTTTTCTGAGAGCACAGAGGTGGTGATCTCCAGCACTGATCTCCGAATAGGTGGCTCCTTCGATCATCGGTTGCGGTACTCCCATCTTTATATATGGATTGCTCCCTCAGTAGTATGGCTGGTTTGAATCCAAGAGAAGGCCACAGACAAAGCCACTGCCTGCAGTTAGGCCAAGCAGAGGAACTCTTGAAGGTGCTCCATAAACAATGGAGGCATTTGACCTATAGCAAGACACTGTATGGGATCCATCTGCTTGTAAGCTACAGAAGACAGGGCTATCTGGACCAAAAGACACTGCAATGGAGGACAAGGAACCAAGAGCTGAGACCTCTACTCTTGTTGAACCAGAGACTATCAACACAAAGATCACAGCTTGGATGAAAATTCCAAACCTTCTGTTGTTCATCCTGAATGTATATATGAATAAACTCAGTTTCACTAACAAAGTTTCAGCTAAGAACAACTCACCATTTGATCATCAGTAGTACCCAGATGCCAAAATCTCTTGCAGAAACTGGAGAACATGGAAAACCAAATAAAGATGAAGATCAGGAGATGGTATTGCAATTGCAGCAGTGTGATAGGTTGTATGAATGGAAAGAGAGAGAGAGAGAGAGAGAGAGAGAGAGAGGTGAGGAAGGGTGGGTGCATTGAATGGCAATAAATTCTAGTTCCTGGCTGTGGGCATGTGTGTAGGTGGGAGTGTAAATGAGTATTGAATGCTTTATGTTTTCTTGCCCGGATCTCTGCACACTTGTGCATCAATTCAAATTCTTTTGCAAGGCTGTGCTTCTCCTCCCCTTTCCTTTTTGGCATCTTTTGAATTCCAAATGTCCATTTGTGTTGTTTCTTTGTGGGATAATCTGCTGTGTATCTTCAAATAAGATTTGTTTAATTGATAATCATCCCTCTCCTATATTTTAGATGTCTTTCCTCCTTTTCTGCAGGGAAAATAGATGCACACTTTCCATTGTTCATCCAAGTGTTTCCTTTTGTCTAGTCTTGTTTCCTTGTTCTTTGTTTTATAGCTAATAGTTACTAAAAAAGTGGGAGCTCTTTTCCAAAGTCTATCATATGAGTATTCAGTTTTTTTCTCTTGGTTAGCTTCACTGCCACTAACAGTACTGTGTTGACTGAAACACAGTAAAACAAATCTAAAAGGTTCCAGTTTTCTTTCACACCATATATAACTCTAAATTAGAGAAATCACTGAAATGATGTATTTAAAAATCCAACTTATCCAGAGTTGTATTCATAAACTTTGTGTCATTGTTTTGTGCATGTTGTGTTATAATAATAGTAGATGAATTAGCTTGTTGTTGTCTTTCCACAATTAGGGATGGCAATGGGGGGGCAGTGGCTGGTTCTGCTTAGCAACCTTCGCACTTTGCCTCTTACCTCGCCTTCGCCACGCCCAGCTACCTCAATCTACATGTATGAATCACTGGCAAATCACTCACGGCTTTTCTCATCTCTCATACCTCATTACAAGCCCTACGTATGTAATATAATATATATATTATAAATAAATAAATAAATAAATAAATAATATATATATATATATATATATATATATAGGGTATGTTTGTAAACCTAGAGCTATGTAATATATTATATATATATATATAGAGAGAGAGAGTATGTTTGTAATTTTTAAGCGGGCGGTAGTGGATTTAAAATGGGTGTTTACCAAACCCGCCCTTGCCTACTTCTCATAAAAATCCCATGGCCCATGGGTACCCGCCTCTCAACAAAAATCGCCCATTGAGTGAGATCGGATCGGCCTAAACCGGATCGGATTGAGAGTTGCCATCCCTATTCACAATGGGCATATGTATTATGGTCTTCACATGCCTCATACTAGTGTTAAAGAATAGCAATCTATACAATGGGCAATGGATGTGATTCACAATGGGGAGAAAAGATGTTTGATTTTATGATTGAAAGTATTAATCTGATTAACCAACGTATGATGCATTTTTATTGGTATTGGGTTTCATAGGTGTAGATTACCGATCTTTGTGTATGCAGAATTGCAGGGATTGAGCCTCCTCTTGGAAGATGTGAGCAAAGTAGCGATTCTTGAGCGAGGGTTAGCTTGCACCTTCCATCCTCAATTAAGCTGGAGGTGCTTGTCACCTTTGTCAAATAAATAAATAAATAATCTGTTAAAACAAGTTATGAAGGTTAAATCCATTTTTTTTTATTTTCACAAGCACATATCTCTAAATCCAAGGTTAGATTGTGGGATTTCGACATAAACTTTAATGTCGGAATTCTTAATCCTTATCTTGAACTCCTTAAAGCAAACACTATATATCCTACACTAATAAATAGATGCCCTGGTAGTTCTGCTAAGGAACATGGGGTGGAACTAAACTTCTAATTAAGAACACAAACTCCAAAAAGTTAAACTCTAGTTTTGTTTTTCACTTAGATCCTATCTTCTAATCTTTCATAGGGGCATTTAAATAGAAGAACAATTTGGTTTTCTCTTTTAAAATGCAGTGATGCAGTAAAATGAGATTGAACAACCAAATTACAGCATTTGAAGCAACAAATATGCATTCCAAGATATAAATAAATTCAATCAGATAACATACTGATTTTTATTGTATGGTTGGAATTGTTCCTTTCTTTGAATTCCATCTTTAATGCATGTAGTCTGTGCCTGAACTATATTCTTAATAGATTGAGATTTTTTTTTTTTTATCTGGCTGAGAATAATTAATAGAGAAAAGTTGGTAGCCAAAAAAATCACACACAAAAATAAAGAAAGAGGAGTTGGGATTTCAGTAAAATAATGAAGATGTGTTTGAAGATGTTCATTTAAGAGACCTGTGAATGTCTATAGTGTGTATATTATATATATATATATATATATATATATATATATATATAGGTGGTGGTGGTCACACAGAATCATAAAAGAGCCATCTCTCTTCACATGCAACCCACTATGTTCAGTAATAAGAAAAGTGCTTGTAGCTTGATCAATGGAGGACCACCTTTCCTTCATTTGGCAAGATGTTATTATGAGGGGGAAGAACTAATATCACATATTGGTCTCATATATTTAGGTTTAAATCATAAATTATAAGTATAAGATTCTTCTTTTATATTTATGGGAAGACTATATTTTTGACATCCTCTTGTACTATTTAAATAGATTCTATTCAGTTCAAACTTATAGATTGAAAGAGATGCAAATATGTTGCTTGAGATATGATTAACATATTGCATGATTTATACTCGTTTGAATTAACTCCTGAATTTTTTTTTTAAGTTAAGCGGTATTTCTTTTTTTTTTTTTGATAAATAGGATAAACCACTTCCACTAAAGATCAAATAGCATAAGTAGAGTACACATACATCAACCAAATCTTTATGAGATTCTACATGCAAGCACATCTTGGTTTGATGTTTAGTAGAGCGACATTATGCCTTGGATGACCGATCACTCCGTGGTGAGGGTCTAGCTATCTAAGTCGGGGTTTACGTCATAAAAGTCTGCTATGCTTGGTTGTTGATGGACTCACCTCACTCGCGTGTAGACTACAGGTTTAAGTTTGAGTGTTGACTCCACCACTGGGTATGGCAGCTTGCCTTTTTTGTTTCTTGGAGCTACATCAATCTAGGATAGTATGAGGTGAGGAAGTCAATAGAACGGATAAGTTTTTTTGAAAACTAAGTGTTTAACTTGGAAACATCTCATGTTCCTTTCTAACCATACACTCCATGTTATTGCTATCTCCATAATATTCCACCCCATTTCTGCAGTCTTGGTGTACTTGTTTGGACCAGAGATTCCACCCTATTCTGCAGTCTTGGTGTACTTGGTTGGACCAAAATGCCTTACTCCAGATATCCTTTATGCTCTCGGGTTTGCCTTTAAGGCCATATATTCCACATAAATGTTCCCAAATCGTGGTAGTGTATGGGCATTAGAGTAGTAGGCGGCTTGTTATTTCGAGCCCATCATCACAAAGATAGTAGTTTGTCCTTTTATCCTTCATGTTTCTTTTGTCAAGATTCTGGAGGGTTATAATCTTGTCATCCCAGGCTAGCCTTGTAAAATATTTCACCTTTAGGGGCATGGTGTTTTCCAAAATTTGTTACCTAAAGGGCATCTCTGTCCCCCATCTACCTTAAGCGGTTTTCTATTTAGAAAAAAAAAATTACTAGAAAAGTGTTTATAAGGGCATTTTCATGTATAAAAATATCGCATGTGTTTTTAACTCCAAAAGTGTCTTTTAAGAAACACTCATCCATAAAAAATAGGGTTAAAAGTCATTTTGAGAATAGGCTGGGAAATAGGATCGATGTTGTTTAAAGTCGTAATTTCAAATTTATTTACATCTGATCCCGCATGTATTATGTATTTAGATTCACATTTGAAATTCGCAGCGTTGGTGACATCTGAATGAAATACTGAAGATATTTATTTATTTAATTTTACATGTGGTTGTATTTTGATGATGTGGCATCCCATCAAATGTGATATGGCATGCCATGTGACAAATTTTTTTTATTTATTATAATTATTTATTATTTTTTGTTTATTTTGTTTATTTATTTATTTATTTTTATTTTTTTCTTTGTCTCTGTATGTAAATAACATTACAATGTACAATGAGAAAAAAGTTATTTTTTTCTAAAATTTAAGCAAAGTAAGCTGTAGCGTTAACAAAATTTTTCTTTGTCGTGCAGAGGCAACCCACAAGGTAGGGTATTTTTCTGGGATGCCTTCGTGCGACATAGAAAAATTTTATTAACGTTACTACTTATTTTGCTTAGATTTTAGGAAAAAAAAACTTTTTCTCGTTATACATTGTAACGGTATTTACAAAGAGAAACAAAGCAAAAAATTAAAATTAAAAAATTAAAAATAATAAATAATAAAACAATAAAACAATAAAATAATAAAATATAAATATAAAAAAATTTGCCACATGACGTAATCGGCCGATCGAACAATGCCACGATATCAAAATATGACCACGATATAAAATTAAAAAATAAATATATTATATTTCATTTATAGCCGGCGTTAGGGGTATGTAACGAAATAAATGGCATCTATGAAAAATTTATATTGAACAAATTTTGAAATTAATGATAGAAATATTGGATTTTTATTTTCGAGAATACAAAAATGACTTTAAACCTTAAAAAATATTGTAAAATAATTTTTTTATTTTTTCCTTTATAATAAGCTAAAACAAACAATTAAAAAAAAAAAGAGATTAATGATTGACATATTAAACAATTTTAAATATCAAATCAATCTTTTTATTGCATAGAAAAACCAAAATAAAGGAAACAAGGGTCTTGGGTTTCACACTAAAATGTAGCAGAGGAGTTGGGTTGGGGATGGTCCAACTGCCCATGCCTTAAACATTTATTGAATTATAAGAACTTAGAAATAGAATGAAAGGAGAACAATATCAATCCCTTTCTTTAATTGGGAAAACACAATTGTTCAACCACTTTCATCAAGATGGTGAAGGCCCATCCTCTACATTGTTAGCATGATTCTTTCAAGTAATCAAACCTAAGGAAATGGCCATACATTTGTCAAGCTAAAAGCCAAGACAAAGCTAGATACATCATCAATGCTCCAACAAAATCTTAATTTCTTTCTTATTTTTTTGGTTTTTTAAAATTGTCTTTAAATAATTTTTTTTTCTTCTTAATACTAAAGTATTTGTCAAAATAACCTGATCAACACTGCTTGCCCGACTACATCTTGAAAGAAGAAATATAGGTCTAGAAGCGCTAGAGCCTAAAACCATTTTAAATCTATTTTGTAGAAGAAAATAGATGAAAAGAATTTTTTCAATATGTATGGAGACTAATCATAATCTTTTATTGAAAAAAATATCATGAGTTATGAAAACAATCTCTATGCATAACAACCACAAAGAAAAATTATAACTCTAAAAAGAAGAAATTTACACCATTGGTCCTACTTCACTATATACCATTACTTAAGGAAAAAAAAAACCCGACTAACTACTCGTAGCACAATCTTATTTACAAACCCTGCGTCAGGACTTTAAGACACATGTACAACACATTTTTATATAATATTTTAATACATTAATATATACAAAAAAGAAATATATAACATTGAATTCTAATTAAGAGAAAATGTGATAATATAAAAAAATTTACTTTTTTTGAAGAATTACATAGATGAATTGAGAAAAACTTGGAAGGCATAATCAATAATAA
>CM048820.1:5743870-5919327 GCA_026586065.1 Dioscorea zingiberensis | reverse complement strand
TCATTTGATCCAACGACTAGATCATTTTATACAGGAACCTTTGATATACTAATGTTGATGTGGCATTTCCACGTCAGCGATTCCTTACATATTACTTGTGCCACGTCAGCACATATATGAGAAAATAAACCAAAAATTGGTGTTTTGATGTTTCATCATGCCACGTCATCAATGCCATACATCATGCCACATAAGTCGCCATGGTGGAGTGTACTGACCATGTATTCGCCACATCATAATTTAAAATGCTCATATTTCATAGCGTATGCCATGTGGCGCCATACGTCGGCCACGAGGGACTAAGCACATGCCTAAAAGTACGTATTGCATATTTTTAAAATCTGAGGGACTAAATTTGCCAAAGCCCCAAAGTACAGGGACTAAAAATGGCTTTTACCCTATAATTTATTGTAAAAATACTGATTTTTTTGTGAATAAACTATTATTTATTGATTGTCTTTTTGTGATACAAAGATTCCTATGGTTATAATATAATCTTGAAATTAAAAGCAGGTAAATACCGTGGAAATGACCCTTTTCTATATGAGTTGTAACGAGCTGAATTCACTCTATAATGAGTTCCCTTTTATCCGATTATCCTTCTACATATAGGTGGATCTCTCAACTCCTGGGTGGGTGATGATGTTATGAAGGGCAACCCGTCTTTCTTGCTTACCTAAATTCCCTTTATGTTACGTTACCTTTGAGCGAGAAGGGACCTCGGGATTCACCTTCCACTTTCGGAGACCAACTAAGAAAAATATGGAACAAGGGAAATTGGTTGGGGCCGGTGAGCTAGTTGGCAAGTTTAGGTGTTTACTTAGAAGATAGAGAAACAGCAGGTGTTGGTGGGTAGGGTCTTCTCTCAGGACCCTGCGGCGATGGAGGTTAGAGGAGTATAGTGGGAGGGAGAATGGAAGAAGAAGAAGAAGAGGAGGAGAGCGATGGAAGGAAATGAAGGAGGAGGAGAAGAAAATGAGTTCCCAAGAAGGATCAATCTTTGGACCAATAGTTAAGTCCTTTGCTTACTTACACCTTGCCTTCTTCTTATACCTTGCAAATAACTTTTTTTGGTACCGTTAATCATGCAGTCGTCCCCCTCTTGCATGAGGACAGGACCCTCCCCTGAAGATTCCTTTATCGGGTTGTGGGTCATGCCCCTGCATGCCTTGTACGGGTGTGCGTCTCACCCCAAGTGGGGTCAACCGATCTCACGACATCCGTTCAAGCGAGGCATCCTTATGGTAGGGAATCGCCACATGATCTCTCGAGGGAAAGCTGGACGGTTAGGGTGGTCTTGCGTCTTGATTATTGACAGGATGATGCCACGTGTCTGGCCTATTTTCCCTCGTAACACTTTATATAAAAAAGATGCTTATGGCGGAAGGACTTTTCCTAGTAGTAGGGAGTAAATGATGATCTTCCCTCTGAGATACATGTCTTTTGTATGGAGTTTCCACCAATATTTTCTTTTGCAATGCTTCATTGATGTGCCGTAAGTTCAAAATACCCCACGCCTTATTCCTTTGTGGTTAGCTTAAAGTTAACGCTTAATTCACGGGCGATAGGCAGCATGCGAGTTAGTACACGCACCCCTTCAAAGAAAGTTTCTTTTTATAGCCTCCATTTTGAAGTCCATTACCCATTAAGGAGCCTATAGATGGATAGTCGATTACTTTCGATAAATAGAGGATGCTTGTCATTCTGGCGGAGATGTCGATTAGTGTAAATCCTCTCTCTATAGTAATGGGAATCTTTCCCTTCAGAACTTCGATCTTTTCCTCCTTTTGAGGGGTTAAAAGCGGATTCAATCATCTTTAAAGTAGAAGTTATTAAGACACTTTAAAGTATATATATATATATATATATATATATATATATATATATATATATATATATATAATTCATTTTATTTTATAAAATATTTAAAAATAAAATTGTGATAGTCAAAATTAGAAGTTGTAGAGTCAATTTAGTAAATTGAGAAGCGTCGAATTTCTACGGAAGAAATTTTGCATCAAATGTCAATCCACGTGTGACCTTTAAGAAGACCATGGAGTGAAAGCCTAAGTTTTACCTAGGACCGCAGGGGGCTAAAGAACTACAATCACTACGATGTTCCCGAAGAAATACATTTATTTTTCACACATATATTATCCACTATACCTTCATATATATATATATATATATATATATATATATAAAAACAGGATAACAAACACATTTTAGTGAATTTTTTATTCTATTATTTTATTTGAGAGTACCATAAAAGATTTAAGTTAACCATGGGATATGCAAATATCATTTTATAGAAATTTTTTTAAAAATTTAAAACTTTTACAAGGTGCAAACAAAAACCCCAATTATATATTATAAAAATAGATTTATTACGTGGTAATTAAAAGTTAACAAAATTAACAGAAGTCCACAAACCCACTCCCTCCCCAACACAAGAGCGGATCTCCCCATCCGTAGACCCGAATCCGCTACTAAACCCGATCGTGGAGATGGAAAGCTCGATCTCGTTTCCTTCTCCTCCGATCCGACGATTTGTGTATCCTCATCGCCATCGGTTTTCCCTCGAGAATCTCCAGTATTCGGTTCCGCGAATTGGAAATCTTGAGGCTGCTTCTCTTTGCCAAATCTTCCAATTGTTTGCATTCATGTGGGCAATTCTAATGCATAACACCGAGCAAACGATGCATCTTGTTGTTGTTTTTTAGGAGGGATTTCCGTCTTCCATTAGAGCCACATTCTTGCAGGAGCTTACTGTTCAGGGGCGTTATTTGATATCTGATGACAATGGTATGATGCTATTTGGAAAACTTTTTTTTTTTTTGGAATCATTTCTATGTTTAGATTGGCATTGCTTGTTTTATATATCCCATTAAAGTTCTATTATTTATTTATTGTTTTTTGTTGTTTTTTTTTTTTTTGAAAAAAATATTGTTTATTTATTATAAGTTCTACTAATCGCTGGAGTTAAAACTTAAAAAGTGCGTTTCTATTCCTTTTTATCGTAAAATGTTATGTTTTTCTATTTCCCATTTTGGCAGGAGTTCACTAATGGTCCTAAAATGGAGTTTGTGCTGATCTTATTTCCAATACTTTTTGTCTTAAACAATGTGTAAAAGCATTAGAAGAAAATGGAAATTTTGATTGGTTTACTTAGAAGATGTAGAAGCAAAACTATGGTTTTACCTTAGGCTTACAAGTTTACAATAAGTATTTATAATTACCTCCTTTGGGAGTATGATTGATATAGTGGACAGGAGTTTTGAGGAGGTGGGATGGATATGTATCAGAATTAAAGGGAGTTATACAAATTGCAAGTTAGGGTTTGGATTGGAATATGTAGAAATTAACCTATTAATTTTATACGTCTATGGTCCTGCATACAGTTCACTTCTTCATGCATATACTCTTAATATTTTCCACTTCTGCTATGTATTGTTTTATCTGTTGGTTTATTTGGTTGAAACTTTTTGAATTGTGAGTATTGCAGGCTATGTATGCACTTCTCTTTCAGTTGATCCATGGACTCACTGCTGCACTGAAGCTGGGGAACAAATTCTCACTGCCAGTTTACTTTTCTACTTTGGAACCCTACCTTTTACATGTTCTCATCAAACAGAATGATACATATATTAAAATGGAATTGTGTTTTAGGGGCTGCAATCTTGTGTCACCAGTGCTGCCAATAATTCATATGGAGTACTGTGTTGTCATGCTACTTAAATCCATCCAAGGGTACCTTATTCCAGGCAATTTTTGTGTGTACTGTACTATTTAAATATGCGATTTTTGTTACTGAAAGAAAACATGCAGTTTTAACAGACTCAAGTTAAGAGCTAGCGGTGACGAGGTGAAAATAGCCTTTAAGAACAGAAACTGCAGGTAGCAGCAGGCTCTACAGCCTTTTTCACTGTGCAGATGCTAAACTGTGAAGATATATAGTTACACCTTTCCCCTCTATTTCTTTGTTCAGAAGGGACTTATTCTAGTGTTTTTTGATTTCTGCACTGGAAGATGTATGGCGCATAATTCTACTAGTCAATGCGGTACTTATTTATTCCATGTGTTTCCTTTTTGAGATCTTGTTACTATTGCTGAAATTTTTATAAATTTACTTATGTTGGTTGCACGCCATGACTACCTTTTTTTCCCACTGCACATATTGTTCCAGTGGTGTGGATTTGAAATATTACACTCTGAAATCTTAAGTAAAAATCTTTATGCATCGGATCTTGATTTGCAATTGCTTAGGGTGCATGAGAATGCTTAATGCAAGTGGGTTTTTTCATCACTGCTTTTCCCTACTATCCAAATTCTACAGGGTAAGTCAAGCTTTTTCCATTTATTTTTGCATTTAATTTGTGGTAGATGGGATATTGTGGAAGGTGTAGCATTTTGGCCCAGAAGAAGCTTTAGTCAGAGAGAAAAAGCTTCTATTTCCACATGTTAAATATTCGAGTCCAATATAAGTCATATTTAAAATTGGTTTTGTTCTATTATACAAGAGATTGTTTAATTAAAAGTTTCATGTATGCTTAAAAACAAGCCATGTTTATTTGTTTATTTGTTGCAAATTCTTAACTCTCTCAAACCTCCATTTCATTATCATACTTTTTTGTGATTCTTTTAACAGGGGCCACAGGACTTAATTCAGAAGCAAGATTGTCTGGCATTGATATTGTCATTGGAAAGTATTGTTTTGACTGAGAACCTAAGATCATTAGCTTATAATGGCAACTTTAGGAATCACTCTGCTAACAATATGCCTTGGGAATTAGGCAGGGGAATCTTGTGAGGTCAGCATGCAAGTTGAAGGGGCAATCTTGTGTTCGAGCAGGCTCTTTGTGCTGAATAACTGTGAATTGTGAGCTGTAGATACTGTGGAATGTTATTTTTTTCTACCATTTAGAAGTTGCTTTCTTACACTATTCAACTTTATAATTAACCTATTATAGAAAAAAAATTGATTATTCAGCCTTCATGTCTTAGGATGATTACAAGGAAAGTTAACTAATTTGTAGTTAGCATGCCTAGTTTCCAATGATGAAGTTCAGTCATCATGTTGATTTGGCTTTGAAGCTGAACACCATGTCACCAGACACTGGAAGGCCTTCCTTATTCAGGGTGTCCTCTGAACTTCTCAAATCCCCAATTCTTGATTGCAGGGTTCAAATTGATCTTGGCTCAAATGCCATGTAATCTCCTGATGTTATGGGGTGTCCAATTAAGACAGGATAGTCAATTCAAGTTGAGGCAGAGTCTGATGATCAATGGAAGAATATACTTGCATGAGTTGGCTAGTATTGGGAATGACACTCTTGGCCTCTTGGGTTAAGATAGAGACTCATTTCATTCTAAAGTATTCATGTTTCTTTTATTTTCGATTGGTTAATATATGGCTCTGCTACTAGCCTTGGGCAAATACGCATCTCAATATCTCTGGTACTATGAGTAAAGCATAGGTGTACTTTTTGTTTGATTTTCAAGCAGCAGTCTCAAAAACCTTCCCAGGAGTGATATTCCTTTAGAAGATTCTCAAGCCTAAGGAAAATATAATTCTCCCCAACTGATCATCACCATATTTAGCTAACGATTTTTTAAGATTGTTCAATATACCAAGTCATGTTGCTTCTTGTATAATGTGTATGGCCATAATGTGGATGCTTTAATGGCAATCAGATTCCTTATGTTGTAGTGAGGTATACCATTTGGTGTTAGGAGTCTTAGCTATGTTCTGATGGCAATGCCTACTGTTGTAGGAAGATGTCACCATCTTCTTACTTTGGTAGACAAGGTTTGCTTCTGCTGCTTGAGAGTGTAGCTAGTGAGTCTTTGATAGTCATATAACTTTGGGCCATTTTGGCCTCTAAACTTCATAGCTGGAATGATTAAATGACATGGCAGTTGAGTCTGTCCAGCTGAAAGCCCTTACATATTGAACTTCATACCAATTGATCATGATCATGATTGATTAGAATCCAACTTTGGTATCTCCCACAGTAGCAGAAAATTTGTCCACACAATCAAGATCCCTTGACCCGGTCTCCATGTCATATAACTGAATGATTGAAGAGGTTATTGGCGTGCTCATTTTAAGGTCCTGATTATGCTCTTGAAATTTTATTTTTAAGCTCATTAAAGAATATTTATGAATATAGATACTTCCAGCTTTTTGCATTCCTTTGATATCATTGAAACTAAAGCATCAATTTGAAGAAACACAGGAATGTGCTAAAGATGACTCTGAATTTTGTATTCTTTTCAGCTTACAGAAATACATGAGCTGTAATGATGCTTGTTTAGCTAGTACGGACCAGATCAACCTGCCAAAGTTGTGGATGATGCACCCAAGCATTTGGTATGTACAACTCCTTTTAAATCTGTTTTTCTAAGTGTGTTTATTTATTCATTTTTTCTCTTCAACTTGAGCAATTTGATGGGGTTTTAGTCATGCAACACTTGCCTCATGATTGATTTTTGTGCTACTGGCATTGAGACATATCCTAGGTCATCTGTTTGTAAATTTACTTGCATTAGATTATGGCAAGATTAGCGTAATCTCTTGTTGAATCATCATGAGTTTTTCTTTATAGTTGTACCAAACAAAAGAACTTTTGTACCTGATGAGTGGTCCGACCATTCTCAGGACCCCACACCATAGCTGGAACACTTTTGTAGCCATTTGTTTGCCCTTGTACTAGACAAAAGGAGGAACATTCTTTTAGTAGAACTTGAATTTATCATTCTCTTTTTCTTTGATTTTGTTAGAATGATCATCCTATTAAAGTGGATCAGTGGTATAAACCTAATAACACAAATGGTTTCAACATTTGCCCCTGTTACAGGCCAGGAAAACTTTCTGTTATTCGAATTTCCTGGATCTTGTTTTTATTTTGGAGTGGAGCCTTTTAAGAGGTGACATGACTTGGCAAATGAATAACAATGGTCATTTGTTTTTGTTTTTTGTTATATCACTTATGAACACTAGTAAAAAAAAAAGGTGTCTGCATGTATATTTATACATTCGCAAAAACGTGCATGATGTAATAGTGAATGAAACTTATTATGCTATACTAGATACCTCCATGTATCTAACTTGGGTATATTCCTTTTCTATATATATTTTTTTATATAGAATTCAAGGGAAAGAGAATATGCCCCAGTAATAATTTTAACATGGTAACTTCAATTTTCTCTTGCTTTCAGAATCCAGGAGCTTGCTTGTATACCCAAATAGAGAGCATGTTGTCCTGTGATGGCTCACACCAGCATACCAGGAGACTGTGCCCCTGTGCGTGATATCAAATGTCTCTCTTTCTGGTAAGTTGGCCTATACCTAGATCTTGGAATGTTTATTTGGAGCAGCTCGATGTCTCTAAGCCAGGGTTTAGGTGATCATTCAGATTTTTGTTTTCATTTACTTTTGCAGAAATCAATCTTGTATATCATCCTTGCTGCATTAACATAGCTTTCATTTTTATTTTTTGCAGCTTCTCAGTTATTATCATCAATCCTTGGTTCTGATTTCCACAGTGAAGAGCAAACTTTCACTAATTTTCAGACAGTCCTAGTTCGAAGCAGAGATCATGGTCCAAATTAATGCTTCTAGAGTAAATATCTCTTCACATGTATTCTCTTTCACTGCCATTATATGAAAATTTTGTTCCCCGGATGATAAGTTTTCCATGTAAATCATTAAAACATGACACATTGTTTAGCTTTTGCACACAAATTAATTTATCTATTGTGTTTGTTTTAGCAAACTCTCCCACTCTTATAATGCATGGATTGAAGTTTCAAGCACCATATTTTCTCCTGTACTTTCAGTTCTATAATTCCATCAACTGAATACTGAACAGCCATGTAGTCCTAGTAGTAGTAGTAACATCACCCATAGTTTTAATACAAATGAATGATTAAAAACAATCAGTTTGACTCTGTTTTTATACTTCTTGAACTGACTGAATACTGTAGTAGTAGTAGTAGTAGTAGTAGTAGTAGTAGTAGCAGTGCAATAGTTTTAGTACAAGAGAATGGATGATTGAAAACAATCAGTTGACTCTGTTTTTATACTTCTTGAACTGACTGAATACTGAATTTAAAAGGAGTAATCTTGTTTGAAGCTCTTGATGAACTTTGGCCTCTCCTTTGGCTTCACCTCCTCCTTCCTCTCCACCTCTTCTTTCTCCTCTCCTTCCTCTTCCTCCATCTCTTCTTCAAATGCAGGATGTGTAAAGATGTTTGCCAGCAGCTGTGTTCCTCTCAGAGCATTGGTCAGTGGAAGGTGGCCCTCCGGCGTATCGTCGGCGAGCTCCCAGATGAACTCATCCGGGAATGCCCTGTAATTGTACTGCTCCATTTCAGTATCCAGTTTCTTCATCCACCCGACTCTGATGAAGAACCCGGTGAGAATCTCTCCGTGCCTTCCGCTCCCATATCCGTCTCTGCACGCTGTAGCCGAAGCGGTCACCGCTGTGGCGGCGCCAGAGGCAGCTCGATTACGAGAGGTCAGCGGCGGAGATGAACTGGACTTCGGAGAAGAAGACATAGCCCCGCTTCTGCGCTGCTTCTCCGGCAAGCTCAATGAGGAGACGGCGTGTCTCCTCATCGGCCTGCCGGAAGTTGGCGGCAGCGAGGTGCTCGGCGAGAGTGTCAAATGGGGAAGTGTTAGTGGATGGAGTTAATGAAGTGGTGGTTGTGGGGGATGAAGATAAGCTGGAGAAGAGTTTCAGAGTTGTGCAATTGGTGTTGGTGGTGGTGGTGGTTAAGTGTTTGAAGAATTGGAGGGAAGTGTCAGGAGTGGTGAAAGAATGGTGGTGGTCATGGAGTAGTGGTTTGTAGAGATATTGGATAGAAGTGGTTGCCATTGATAGAGAGATAGAGAGGGAGAAGAGAATGGGGATGAAAGAGAGGAAGAAGAGGAGAGAAGGGATAAGGAATGTGTGGGAAGGAGTGAGAGGTTAGTAGTGAGGCAATGTGTGGAGGAGGGAAGATGGGGGGGACATCTAGGACTCATGCAAGGGAGGAGCTTTGATTGGTTGGATGTGGCTGAGGCTGGATATTGCTAGAATTTAGAGCTCTTTTTCTTTTATGAATACAGACCATGAAAAACATGCCATTTTGTAGAGGGTTTACTCTAACCCTAGTAATCTGAAAAACAAAACCCTTGATATAAGTTTAATATAGAGAGAAATATAAATTGGTTTGGTTTTAAAACCGAAATCAAACCAAATAAGTTCAGTTCAGTTTCCAGCTCATAAGATTTCAGTTCAGTTAGAGTTGAATTTTCTTGCAAACCCAAACTGAACAGACCTATTAATAGATCTTTATTGTTAGATGCGGCTGCATTGACTGATAAATTGATTTCTTGTTGTAAAGAAAGATGTTTTTTTTTAAATTTTATTTTAGTTGTTTGATTAAAGTAGTTTGGATTTGTTTTCAGAGTTGTTAATTTGCTGGGCTCTTTTCCTGGACTGGGCTTGGGCGAGGGTTGTTACTCCTAACCGGACTTGGTTTTATCTGGCTTGTTTGTAATAGAAATAGGGAAGAGTATATGGATAGCATGAAAATTAATTGGAGTTTTCTCTTAATTTAGCCTCCTTCAAACGGGTGGTGAATGAATGAATGGGACATTAGGGGTAAGTATTTATCAATGAGTATGAATCGTTGCTATAACACCTAAGAAACACGGCTTTACACACAAGAAGATCATAGGGCATGGAAACTTGCTACCTCATCAAAGTTCTGATACCAAATCACTCTATAAATTTTGGGTGAATGGAAGAACCAAGTGTGATTTGCGAATGAGTTTCACGGAAGCGTCCACTGTCTTTGGCCAGTCCAAGTTGTTCAGCATTGCTAGCGAAGGAAGATCGAATACTCACATTAGACAATCTTTATAAAAAGAATTGGAAGGGTACTAGGATAACTTGCTTCCTATGTGACTCCGCTGAATGAGGCGGTCTTATATCTCCTACTTAACTATCTAGTAGCATGAGAAATATGGGAGCACTATAGGAGATTGTACGGAATTCACACACCTTTTTCCTCTGCTCAGGCGATCAGGAATCTCATAATCACCTCTCCCAGAATTAACAAGAATCTGAGGAAAGGTTGGGAGCTCCGCGCATGGCCATCATATGGATCTTATGGAGGGAAAAAGTAGCATGAGATGTTTTGAGATTTTTGGTAATTATCCGTGATATTAATTTTCTTCTAACTATTTTGGCTTGATCTGCAACATTATCTATCGAAAAAGTCGAGGTTATAAGAGGCACAAAAACTGGTGAAAACGAAGCTTAAACTTCACAGTGGAGACCCCTTAGGCAGCCAAGGAAGACAAAGCCCGGGTGCGGATACCTAATCTCATATAACACGCTAAGAGATACAATTTTGTACCATGTTTATAACTTTTAATTATCAACATTATTGTAATAACTAATACTTGAGAAATGCTTGTATCACAACTTTTTAATCCTTAATAATATGTGATTTACTCATTTTTTTTATATTTTATCTGTGAAAATAGAACCAATTGAATTAACAGATTTCATTATTTGTGCAAAAAGTCCTAGAAGTGAGATATTAATATTGTGAATTACTTAGTATATTATTGTATTTATATAAATTTGATATGTTTTTTTTTATTTTAAAAGCAACATAATATGTGTTTATTAGCTAACCGACCAAATAATTATTTTTATATAACAGCAATGGTCTTAACTGTATTTTCGCCGAAATCTTTATAATTTTAAAATCTACAAAATCTTTTTTCCCGTTAAATCAGGCAAGATGACGCCCAAATTTGGAAACCGTCTCAAAAGCCGCCCCCGAGCTGCATCACCGCGAGCTCTCTATAAATACCACTCAGCTTCCGCCAAGAAACCCCTCTTCCCGGTTCTCCTCTCCTCTGATTCCCATCTCTTCTCCTCAATCGAAACCCTAGAGACCATAGCTAGATCTTTTCTCGGGTGGCAAAGAAATAAGTATTGGAGTGTGATTAAGCTCAATATCGCTTCTGGTTATTGGGGTTTTAAATCTTTGATACATTGGAATTGGTATGAGAGTGGAAGCTGAAACTTGGGCCCTGATGGGACATAGTTCCAAAAGAAGAAACGGAGCGGGAGCGGACGGAAGAACAAGGGGAGGAACCTCCTCTGGTGATCGTTCATCCTTTGGTGGGGATGATCAAGAACTCTTCTCCGAGGAGCTGACCTCATTGTATCATTCTACTAACTTAGTCATTTTTTTATTTAACTATTGAAATGAGTTTTGTATTTACATTTTATTGTTTTCTTAGGACCTCGATTTTTTCAAGAAGATATCAAGATTGTCTCTGAATCAAATCACACTAAGATAAGTATAAAACATCAGGTGATTTCTTACTCTTGAAATATTAATTCTGTTGCATTGGTATTTTATTCGGGAATGAGGTTTTTGATGTGGGTTTATGGACAGGCCTTTCTCCGATGAAGCAGGATTTGAAGTTCTTGATTTTTCAGTTCTTCTGGTTGTCAGGTCACTTGTTCAGCTGTTAAGGTTTTTGCTCATTCAATACATGCTTAAAGATTGCTAAATTCTAGTTTGTCGATGGTTGTCAGATGCTTGCCTGGGTATCCACACAGGTGCCCAAAGTTGCAAATTGTACCAGAGAAAGGATTGTTGAAGGAAGATGCAGATAGGCTTTGCTCTCTGCTTGTTGACCAGGTTGGGTCCACATCAGTTTATCTAGTAATGGTTTAAAAGGATGATATTTCTGGTTTGTTATTCCTGAAAACACATCATTGATTAGGATGCCTGTTTATGGTTTTTCTCTCTATGATTTCAAAGTTTCCTAATATTTTTTCTAACTTCATCAGATTTGCATACCAACTCAATTATTTTCATTTCTTGATTTTTTTTCCAGGCAAATGTTAATGCCCGTGATGGACTGATGTAAATGATTTTTCAATTTGGTGGAGGCTGCTCTCGTGAGTTCCTATCAGAAATTGCTCCATTGAAGCAATCACTTATACCTGTATGTTAGCTTCTTCTAACAGGCATTGCTAGTTAATGCTGTAGATCTCCTTTTCTTTACATATGGGTCTAATCTCTTTGCATTTATGTATTCTTTATCACATAATCATTCAACAAAACACCACAAGTATCACATTATGCCATTTTATTTCAAAGAAATGCTAATTAGCAATTTTCCCATTTTTTTTCTTTTTTAACCTGAGTTTTTATTTGGTATGCTGATTTTTCTCTTGTGGAGTTTTCGTCCTGTACTTATTCTCAATCTTCCTTATTTTTTTATTCCTTTTGCTTTGTATTGGACTGAATTTTCCTGAAATTGCATGGATGTAAAGGTTTTTTGTTTGACTTTGAAGTCGGTGTAGCTAATTATACACTTTATGCTTGGTAGGTTCCTTCTTCAACTTCTTCAGGTATATCAGGTCTGTCAAGACAAAAAGATACTGGAGTTATTGGTGATAACAATTGTATGTCTGGTGGATCATTTACTTATAGCTCGATCGATCTTTTTGGTGACTTATGTGGTGAACAAACATCATGGGGTGGTCATAGTTCAAAAGAAGTGAATGATAATTTGTATCAGCTTTCCTTCAAACAAAGCTCATTTATCAATAGAGATAGAAAAAAATATTCCTCGGCGCACACACCAACTTTAGAACAGTTTAAGCATGTTGTTCAGGGTGATCATTTCGTTAAGAGTCCAAATCCTAAAGCATTGCATGATGTTAAACACAATGCGATGCACTTGAGACCATTTCAAAACTTGATATTCTTGTAGAAGATACAGAATGTGACAGCAAAAGTGATTCTTCCAGTGATTATGGCATCCCTCTAGCAGTGGAATCATCAGTAAAGAGTTTTGGCAATGCTTCATTTGAGGTAAAAACCAACTCAGCTATTATTTATTCTTATTTATTATTTGTATTTGGCTGCTGAGTTTGATCTTATTTGTTACCTTTTATCCACTCTAAATGTGTAGTAATCCATGATTTAACACTCACTAATGATCATTCAGAAAGTTCTTATTTAAGAGTCTGATGAACATTTTCTCTTCCATTAGTGTATCTATAAGCATGCAGTCTTTTTCTGGTAGAGTGATTCTGGTTTTCTTTCTACTTTGTCTTGGCTTAGATATAAGAAAATGATGTTGTACAAAATTTGAATTTTGTAATTTGGTGTGCAGCCATATATTGGTAATCTTTCTTTTTTATTAGGATGACTATAATATGTTATTGGTTACAAATAATGTACTTGGTCCATGAGATGGGAACTATAATTACCAAAGAGGATCAACCTGCTACCAAAGATGGTCCATATTCAATTCTGTTGATGAAACTCAAATCTTTTGATGTTTGCTGAGAAACATAATGAGTTTCCGTGGGAATGTGCCAAAGATGTTGCAAGTGAATGTTTTTGGCCAAAGGATAATTCCAAGTGACAGTGAGCAAAAATATAATACATGAGCGAAGAACTATATATTGTATATAGTATGAATTGTACTTTTGGTTATGGGTGTTGTAAAGCGGATATTGTTTTGGAATTGTTTCATATCGTAGATACCAGTGATACAGTTCATGAATTAAAAGGCATGCACATGCACACACACTTGTATTTCCCTGTAAGATGCAAAGTGTGCACCTGGGCTGTTTCATATCATCTAAATCATTTAGATTATTATAGTCACACTGTATGCAATGAGGCAGTTTAAGCATTAAGGGTGTTGTCGAGTTGCATGCACATTGGTTCATCTTTTCTTTCAATGTATTTGGATAAATGTTCTCTTTCTATCCTAGGTTATTTTGGTTGTGTTCATCTTTAGAATTCCACCAACCATTCTTGACCTTCCAAAGAAAGGGAACTACGTAACTTTAAGTTTTTGTGGACAACTAGAGAGTCTTGTCTTGTCTTGTATATTAATCATTCGTTTGCTTGTCTTGTCGAACATTGCTATAACTAGCATTTTGGTGGGCTATGAAGACTTTTCAATCTACAGTCTAAGTAGGTACTTGTTAGTAAGAACATTTTGTCAAAGCCATATCCTTGTTGGCAAATGTGATTGAAGTTGAATCATATCTAAAGTGTTTAAATTTCTGCTGAATGAGATTGATATTGTAATGTAGTACATTTTATTTCACATTTCTCGGCAGGATTCCAATGTTGAAGAAGAGCACCTGGCTAGCGATGGATTCTGATTCGAGAAGGCAAAGCTTCATCCTCAATCATGTTCCGACATCGGTGAAATCTGTAAAAAGTTTGAACAAGAATAAAGATCTACTTATGGTACTTTCCTTGCTTACATTGTGCCATGAATTGTATGAGGTATCATGGGATGCAAGTGTGTTTGATTAACTTGAGTATTAGGTGTATCTCCTTCACTTGGTTTGTTCTTCTAAAAGGATCATTGGCACATGCTTTACCGTAAAATATCTTCTTTGTGAACTTTATGGTTTAGGGGTATGTATTTGCATATGTTTTATCTCTCTTCGTAATAAAATTAAACTTCTTTCACCTACTGGATTATATTATATTACTTTGTAATTTAATTTTTGTTAGTTCAGGATACTTTTCGAGAATGGGGCAGACTTATGGCTACTAAACGCTTGTAAACTTTTGCTGAAGCATTGAACTACGGAGTTTTTGGTCAACATATGGTTTGTCTATCTGTTATTTCCAGATTTTTTATTGAACTTTAGAGTGGTTTTGGTTAACCTTTCTTCTTTTCGGGCTTTTAATGCGATGGATTAGATTGGTTCTCAAATCTCTCTCAGTTTTGGAAGAGAAGGCTGATTTGGAGTTTAGTCGAGAGATAGTGCTTCATCCTTGCAAATTCTAGATACTTGAGTGACTTTGAGGAAGTCAATTCCCTCGATAAGTGACTCAACATGTAATTCGGTACTAACTACACTTCTTCTTTTATTTTTTGCCCATTGTATTTCTTTCTTGCACCTCTCATGTTTGTTATGAAAAGAGCCTTGGCACACCAGTAAGATTGCTCATTTGCAATTGGGTGCTGCCACATATATGCACAATAAGGCTGCAAATACTTGTTGATGATCTTAATCATTCTGTGATTGCTGATCATCAAGTTTGATTGACCATCTGTGAAGCTATAGGTGAGTTCTATTAAAATGTGACTTGGCATGAAATCATGAATTCCTAATTACTTGCTTTTGTGGTGATTTATGGTGTAGAATTTTGAATGGTTAAAAAGCGTGGAAACCGGAAAGGATCATCACTCTAAAATTAAGCATCATGAATTGTTATCAAATGCCCTAGGAATGGTGTAGAGTTTGTTTTAAATATTGATTGACCTATCACTTTAGTATAAATTTAACTTAAGTTGCTTTGCTTTGGTTAGTGAGGCTTAGTTGCTAACTACAGAAACTTGATGATTATTTTGTCTTTTCAGCATCTGAGCACCTTTTACACTTTGTCCTTGTAAGGCTTTCTAGGCGGTGGAGGTACTTAATCTTTGTTTTGACAGGCCATGGAGGCTTTGGTCATGTTGTACTATGCAAAAATAAGCTAGATGGGCGACTTTATGCAGTAAAAAAGATTCGCCTTAAGGATAAAAGCCCCCATGTCAATGACAAGATTTTGAGGTATTTTATTTTCACTGCTCATGTGAGGTAGTAGTTATGTTGCTAGTTTTCTTTTTCATGCAGTCAACGTCTCTTCATACTTCAGGATACGAAAGCTACTTTGAATTTTTTCTTCATTGCTTGTTGGGAAGCGATTTTCCCGTTGGCATGGGTGTGCTTTTCTTTGAATTTTGTCTTCATTGCTTGTTTTATGCTTTACATGGACGTAGGCTTAGCAAACACATGATCACATAAGCTCTATTAGGCCTTAAAATAGAGCTGATGGTTATCTGCAGATGCACATCTGAAGGAGATGTCAGATGAAGTTCATGAGATGTTCAATTTTGGTGCCTATATAACCGAAAAATCTGACAAATCTGACCAAACTGATTTTTCTTGATTACTAATTGCTTTGGTTTGGCCCTTCCCCTTGACTCTGGTCTTCTCTTAGCCCCTCCATTTTATACTCAACACTTGACATCGACAGTTGTATTGGACGCTGAAGTTGTTGAAATTATAGTATTTTGCCTCCATGTCTCCCCTTTCAACTTTTATCCTTTACTTGTATCTTCCTACTTTACCTAAATATCCAAAGCTGTGAATCAGCTTCAGAAGTTGTCATATGATTACCTAATTTCAGTGTTATGCAGCTTTTCCCTAGATTTATCGAGCACTACTATCTTACAGTAATATTTAATACCCATTTTTATCGTCTATTCATTAAATTTTCTACCATCTGACTGTTTCGTTCTTTAAGGTGGAATCTAGTTATTGGAAGTAGTTATACCTTGTATTCATGGGCCTTCAATGTGCTGTAATTCATGTTAGTTCTTCTCATCTCCCCTTGTCTGACATTCATACCATGGTTTATGATCTATGTTGCAAAACTTCATTCAAAAACATGGAAAATGACATTTATGGAACAAAAATGTTTCACATGTTTTTTTTTTTTTTTATAATGTTGTCCTACATTCACATATATAATTCACTGGATGCATATTTATTTTATAATCATATTTTAGTTTACTTCATTTTTCTTTTTCATGCTCCTAATATTCTTTCCTAACTGCTATATTTTTTGAAGTTTGAATGTAAATATGATAGCATCGTTGAATTTATTGATGTGTGCTATTATGGTAAGCTTCACAGGGAGGTAGCAACACTGGCACGACTACAGCATCAACATGTCGTTCGTTATTATCAGGTATGGTCCAATTGTTCTTTGATACTCTTTTTTTGTTGTAATCTTTTGTGCTAGTCTCAATGGACTTCATGACCCTATAAAATTGTTTTCCGGCTTCGCTTGGGTTTCCTTATTATTTCCAATCATTTCATGTACTTGTAGAAGTGTTGGAATTTCTTGCTTTTTATTTGGTTCACCTAGTCCAACGGTTTTGTTTCTTTTGATATAAAAGGCATGGTATGAAACTGGGCTTGATGCCTATCATGGGGACATTTATGGTTCGAGGACCATGGAGAGCTCTGGTTGTACCTTGAGCAATAGCGTTCCAAATGCTACAGGGCTCAATGACAATAATGAGTCAACATATTTGTATATTCAGATGGAGTACTGTCCAAGGTAAATATTTTGCTCTCTAATTCATCTCCATCTAGGGTGCTAAAGATCTTTGTGCATATTGTTATAGTTATAACTATTTATATGATCACATGAGATCTAAATGTCATGTCAATGTTTGGAGTTTTCATGTTAGCTATTTTATCTCCTTCCATCATGCTATTCAGTCCATGGAAGTTATGCTTCTACAATCTGATTGTGTGAAAGTTGTCAAATAACATTTCAAGGATGATGGTGAACTTCATGGATATGTTTGTGTAAAAATTTGATTATATGCATATCTTCAAATAAATGATCTAAATAACACTAAATAATGTTCCTTTTCATTAGTAATTGGTCTTCTCACAATTCCTATGCAAAGGTGAAAGGGTAAACCATCCGATGTCATCCTGAGCAGCTCAATAGAACAATAGAATTTGGATATGTATATCACAGATATGCTGTGGCATTGTGTCATGTGTTAAAAATCAAATACTTTTTGCAGTCCAAGCAATACAAATACTGCATTACAAGACCCTGCAATTGTGAACCTTATTTGCATGATGAAAGCAATCTGCTGGTGCCTAAAATTTTCTGTGACATTAAAATGGATGTCTAGAGACTTCCTCAGTTGCCATATCTGTATATGTACTTTGAAATGTGTAGTTGTAAATCATTGGCTGATAAGTAGGGGATTTGATATGCATTGAGGTTTGTAATTGGTCAATTTGTCTGAGCTATGTTTACAATGACAGTATTTTCCATGACTTGTAAATGTAACATCATAAGGGCAAAAATAAATCTGGGATTACTATGTGTTATACTTATTATGATTATTTTGTTACGATTTAGGATGTGCTAATATTATTTTTACAATCAGATAAGTTGCTTCATGTCTTGTACTCCTGCAGACTGGTTTTCCATTCTTATGTTATCAGATAATTTAAATGCTTCAATTGTGGTCTTTTTTTTCTATTTGAAGGACTCTGCGTCAAGATTTTGAGGCATACAGCAGTGCTCTTGACAAGGAATATACTTGGCATTTATTTCGTCAAATTGTGGAAGGACTAGCACATATACATAGTCAAGGAATAATCCATCGTGATTTAACACCTAATAACATTTTCTTTGATGTCCGCAATGACATTAAGATTGGAGACTTTGGGCTTGGTAAGTATAATTTTTTAATAACCGATATGAAGGTTATCTCACCATTGATGAGGATTATTTCTTTAATGTGTAGAAAGATAGGTTTTTTTATTGTTATTGTTATTGTTTGTTTGTTTTTGTTTTTTTAATTTTCTTTTCTATATTTTCCTCCATTGTTAGAATTGATTTTTCTTTGCAAGGTTCATATACACGTATATTCATGTTCAACCTGGTTCTTTCAAATTATTTGCTTTAGTGTATAGTGGTGTTAATAAAAGCAAATTTTATCCCTTTTTGGTTTTAATTTGTAAATTTTGGGTTGATATCCAACTGTATCTAATCATGTTCTAGTGGTGCCTTGTACTCAATCTAAGTGGGAGCTGGTAGACTCAAATGATTATTTTATATGCTCCAGTAAAATTTTGCTTGGAGTGCTAGAAATCTCATGCCATATGTTTGCTGAATTTGTTTCAGTTTATGGCATGGAATGTGAAGTCAGTAAACACATATATTGAGTTGCTTCAATTTAATCCTGAATATTGTGTGAATTTGTATACTTTAGGCTCCCAAAATATTGGTTTCCTACTTAGGTAAATATTCTTCTAATAAAGGTATTATTTTGGGGGGAGAACAATTCTAGATGAAGCATCAAGAAAAATTCATTATAGTATGTGCAAGACTTCATCAAATAAAGTAGCAACAATTCCTCTGATTATTTTCATTTGTGCTCCAAATGAGATTTCTCTAACCACTTGATACTTTTGGCGTAAAGAAGAAATTTCTACCTAGTTTATGCATCAATTTTTTTATATTTGGCATCCATTTTTAATTATGCAATCTGTTTGGTGGTATACTCTTTTGTTGGTGTCCAGAATGAATGATTTTTATTTCTGCAAGTATTTTGTTTGATATGTGGATTTCACAATATTAGTTAAACCTGCTTTCCTAGATTAAGATAATTTTGGCTAAATATCTGGCACTTTTTCAGCTAAGTTCTTAAAGTTAGAGGAGCTAGATCATGATCAACATTTACTTGCTGAGACCAGTGGAGTTTCTGTGGATGGAACCGGCCAAGTTGGGACTTATTTCTACACAGCACCTGAAATAGAACAGAGGTGGCCACAAATTAATGAGAAGGTCCTATTTCATATTCTTGATATGCTATGATTTGGTTGGCCAACTAATGTGCAATAGCTAACACTTTTCATTCTATTATGATCACAATAACTGCCGTATTCCAAATTTCATCATCGATGTCCTTTCCTTTTTATTATGTTTCCATTGATATGTTCACAAGCATTGTTATTCTATAATTTAGTTAGATCTTTGATTTTTGCTGAACTATATACAGGTTGACATGTATAGCCTAGGAGTTGTATTTTTTGAGTTGTGGCACCCTTTTGCAACAGCAATGGAAAGGCACATTATCCTTTCAGATCTGAAACAGAAAGGATTGCCCCATAGCCTAACTTAGGTTGGCCAGTTTCCTGATCAAGCAGCCTTACTGCAACGGCTGATGTCTCCCAGTCCATCTGATCGTCCATCTGCTAATGAACTTCTACAGAATGCATTACCTCCAAGAATGGAAGATGAATGGTTGAATGGTGTGATTCTGGCTTAATATGATTGAAACATTTATCGACTTATATTGAGTTTTCTTTCCCTTGATGACTGTAGTGTGATAACCATGCATTTTGAATCTTTATGCAGATATACTTCGGACTATCCAGACATCAGAAGATACATATGTCTACGATCGAGTAGTATCAACTATTTTTGATGAGGAAAGGTTGGTTATAAAAGGCCATCACCAAAATGTTAGCAGTGGAAAGATGTCAAGAGATGAATCTTCTTTTGGGCAATGCAATGAATATGATACTGAGCTCCGAGATAATGCCTTTGAAATTACCAAGGAAGTGTTTAGACAGCATGGGGCAAAGAGATTGGAGATTTCACCTATGCGTGTGTTGGATGGATGGTTGCCATCCTGTTGACAAGGTTATCATCTCATTTTGATTGGATCTGTTGGTTTTATTATTATTTTTTGTGTAGTGGCTTTACTCATTTTTGTGAAATTCTTTGCCCATATCTTGTAGGAGAAGTGTCAAGCTTCTGAATCGGGAGGAAATATACTTGAGCTCTGTCATGAATTACGGATTCGCCATTTGTTACTTGGATTTCTTCTGAACAGGTATTTACTCTAGAAGGTCATGACATTGAAATCCTGAAACTATTCTCTAATTCATTTAAATATGTTTCACTATACTATATACAAATTGTCCGCATTCATCCTCTATTTGACTCTGGTTAAAAGCAGTTCATTATTAGAATTTTGAGAATCCAATTTTGGAGTTATCTTGGAGATTCTTGGTTGATTGTTACCTTGCTTGCTTTTGTGTTTGATATTCATGCATAGAAGATGTTGCTATGTTGAATATACCATATACAAATTGTCCATATTCATCCTCTATTTGACTCTGGTTAAAAGCAGTTCGTTATTACAATTTTCAGAATCTAATTTAGAGTCATCTTGGCTATTCTTGGTTGATTGTTGCCTTGCTTGCTTTTGTGTTTGATGTTCATGCATAGAAGATGTTGCTAAATACTGCATAAACATCCTGCTTCTTATGGCTCCTTAGCATTTGCAATAGAACATATAGTTAATTGACATTCTTTTTGATATTTTGATGTTATGCCATGATTGGTCTTGGTTACTTCAAAAGACTGGTTGTCTATAAGTTTGCTGGTAATATATTGGTGGAAGTAAATTTATCTTTTATTCTGGGAGGAAAATTTCTGTAAGTTTCCGAGTGTATTTATTTGCAATTTTGATTGAACAATCAATGCATTTTCTTGTTGCTTCTCAAAACCATATCCTAATTATCATAAATTCAACTACCTGCAGATATCATCTTTCAAACGCTATGAGATCTCCTGGGTTTACAGGAGGGCTATTGGTCATTCAACTCCATTCCGGTTTCTCCAGGTCTTTGCTTTGCACAGTTCTTTTTTATTAGTTTCATTCTTTTTATTTTGTAGGTTTTCTGATTTATGGTTTCCTCAAAGTCAAATGTAATTTCTACAAGTGAAAAATTCTCTAGGGAGATTTTGACATTATTGGAGGTGCCTCATCACTGACAGAGGCAGAAGTAATCAAGGTATTCTCACTCAACTCATGCAAGGAAGTTTGTGGACAATTGATACTATTCTAAAAAAGATATTGACACCTTTAACTAGTAGTTATTAGTAGATAACTTAATCGAAGACCTTTAGTTACTCTATGATATTATGTTCGTTTATAATTGTTGTAACCGAGGCTTTTGTTATATGAACTACTAAAGTAATTCATATAACAAAAGCCTCAGAGTAAATGATAGGCTATCATTTTTCTAAAGTGTTCTGATGAATTCTCCTGTTGCTCTCAAATGGGTAATGTTTGCCAAGAACAATTTGGATCTCTATGATCCAATAGTGATCAGTAGTTCGAATCAGCTTATTTTTGTTGACCTAAAAGATGTCTTATTGTTGCTATTTTACATCAATGAAAGCTAAGTGTTTCTGCTAATCAAATTTAGTTCCTTCTATTTCATATCTTTGATGATTTTTATTTCTAATAATTTAGTCCTTAGGATTTTTATTGAATTGGATGAATGCATGTATGCCTGAATCATTTATGTTGCTTTTGTATCTAGTATTACTAGTTGAGAACTTTCATGGAATTTTGGTTGACCTCCACGATGATTCAGATACTTATTTGTTGTTTATTAACAACTGGTTCATATTTTTTTTCTTATATCTCCATCATTTAGAAACATCTAATTTTCTCAGGTATATATTTACCAAATTTTTATACTTGAAACATTTGATTATACAATTGAATTTTTTCTCTTTTCATTCCAGAACTGTATCTAACAGATTTCATAAATCAAATTGGCTTTTAATTTTCATTTAGATCTCCCAAATCTTTGACTTGGACTTGTCAGCCCACAAGGTTGCTTGTTGATGACCTTAGCATCACCGGTTCAATGTGAGGGGCAGCATCTATACATCTGAGGGTAGCAATGCCTACATTCAATCCTTCTCAGTCCTTATGTTGAGACTTGTCAAGTGGGCTACTGTTTTATGCCTACATCTATGTCTGACCTCGAGGGACAGCCTCTATACATTAAAGTGTAGCAATGACCCCATTCAACCCTTATCAATCCTTATGTTGAGACTTATGAATTCCTGTTTTGTGGATCTCCCCATCCTGATGAGCATGCCTCATTATGGTGTGCGTGCGCATGTGTGTATGTTTGATATCTAAAGGGGATTCAGTTAATAAAGTGAAAACAAAAATGATCTTCACCCAACCTATTTACAGATTTAATGAAGCCAATTGTATTTTCCTTTACAATTGTTGTTTCTCTTTCAATGTTAAGAAGCACCAAGTGATACTTGCTTTCGAACCAATCCTTTCTTTCTTCAACCAAGGTGAATTCTGTTTGCGTCTAATATCCTTAATAGGAGAGACAATAGAACCCTCTAGATAGTGGAGTCTAGTTCATGCAAATTTGTGTGGGTTTGGTTTGTTTGAGCCATGAATCATTGGGAAGCATGATGTTATTATTGTACTTCTTTTAGTATCTTTAGTGTTTTATTGAATATTTCAACACTTAAAGTTAATAATATTGTGTATCATGTGTCATGAGAGAGATGACATACATTTTACATCTACTTGGGGCAATATTTTACATACGTCTGAGATTTTTTGGTAAAATATTCAGGTGGCAGTGGATATTGCAACCCATTTTTTAAATTCTGATGCAATAAGTATTCAGCTGAATCATGGTGCCCTGTTAGAAGCAATTTGGACTTGGGTAGGGATCCATGGCGAGCTCAGACAATATGTTGCTGAGGTATTATGCTTCTAAGCCTTTTTTCTTTTTTTTTTTTTAAAAAAGAGATTTTTTTAAATAAAAAAAGGCTGACACCGCTTCTTCTTGAATGAAGCTTCTGTCTTTGATTACTTCATCTTGTCCTCAGTCTGCCATCCGTAAAACCAACTGGGTATTGATTCGGAGACAGCTCCTGCAGGTTTGTAAATTCATTTGTCAATATATAATTTGATCTCATTTCCGTTGGTTGAAGGAACAACTTAAAACTGAATCGCATAGTGTAAGTCAAGACAGCCTTAGCATAGATGAAGTATTGTGTCCTAGTCTAGAGATGTTATCATGAAATAAGTCTGATTTCCAAAACTGATTATTACTGTGATATGCATGCAATTCGACTGGATGTAATTATTGCATGTGTCTAAAACATGAAGGGTTGGGAAAACAAATTGAGGACATGGTTCTCATGGTAGATATACTACATAAATTGACCAATCATGATTGGTGGCTCAAATTGCTATAGCCTATATCTTTGTTCGCATGGTGGGATAGGAAAAATTGGATTGATGCAGGTGGGATGGAAATTGGAGACCTGCCTTCTGATGGAAAAGGTGAATGCTTCCTGTGAAGTGCCCAATATACTTTTTTTATTGATTTGAAGTTCTAAAGAATGAAAGTTTGATTCTTCTATGAATATTTTGGTAGGACTTCTTATTAGCAATTATGATGGTTTTATAACTTCTTATGGAAAAGTGCAATGCTGAGATTTCCCTATCGCAGCAGCATACTTGCGCAAACAAGTTATCCAACATGTTAGAATTGAATAGATTACATTACGATCATGGTGACTAGAGCACTGATAGAAGAACATTTCATGGACTGAAATGAGAGATTGGTTGAGAAGCATGTCATAGTTTTTGGCACAGGTAGAATGAAACACTAGGATATGGTAACTTACTCCTATGTGCATTAGTAAATATGTTATCTTGGCTTTTTATTATATCATGATTAAGACTCCAAAGTGTGGTATGTGTGTGCAACTTAAGCATGCATGTACATGTATTCTTGGTAGGAGGTTCATGCAAAATGCTTAAAATGGTTAAATTTGCCCGGATCAAGTTAAACTGAATAACAAAGGCTTTGCTTTCGTGAGGACCAATTCCTGTATGAAAAAAATGAGTAAATTGACCAGCTTCTGGGAACATTGAAAGATGATTTAATGTGTGGTGAACAAGCAGTTGTCTAAGTTTGTTGGCTTCTCTTTATAAATTTTCCAAGTTGGAGGTTTGAGCTATAAGTTTTGGACCTTGTTATCTTCAGGGCATGAGTAGAGAGTTTAAATATGAACTAAGTTCACAAACCAACGACCCTTGGGTCATATTGGTACTCGGGTCCCCACTAAGGGCTTCGCCTTGTTGAGGTCGCAAGTTCAAACCGTGGGTGAGGGCACTTTTCTGAGTGCATGAACAGTCATAGTGAGTGACACTTTCTTGCCCACTGTGCATGTACCCCACTCTCCACTGTCTCATGACGAGGTCTGTGCACGCCCTTGATTTTGACTTAGTAGCTAGCCACTTGGCTAGCCGCTCGTTTTGTCAAAAAAAACTAAGTTCACAAGAATGCTTTTGGAATTCATCCACTAACTTGAATTGTATGCGTTAGTATCATTATAGTTTGTCTAAAGATGGCATGAAGAAGAGCATCCAAAGTGCACGAAGAGGTGGTTATGAAGAATGGATCTTTAAAAGAAAATCAAAACCCAGAAGGCAGTCCTTCAGTTGTTGAAATGAGCTTCATCTTAAACACGTCTTCTTTGAGACTTCAAATTATACTGTATCTGTCCAATCCGGTCTTAATCTCTTAATCTTTACACCGTGGGATATGTGAAAGGCAACAAGCGATTACTTTATTCATGTTAATGAATCTATTATCTCACAACAGCCACAACTCAAGTAATTTCATCAAAACTCAAAACTCTTTTCCTTTCTTCTATGAACAATGAATTATATGCTGAATGAGGGAAAGTTATGTTGCTGTTATTGAAATCAAGACCTTTTCAGCAATGTTCTGCTGTACAAGTAGTGTGTTAATTTAATACGCTTGTACATTTGCATGCAGAATATTTATATGCTTGTTTGAATCGTCTTTCTATCCCAGGATCTTAATATTTCTTCAGCGACAGTTGATAGATTACAAACAGCCGACTTAAGGTTTTGTGGCCCTGCAGAACAAACACTTGCTAGATTGAGGGGGGCTCTTTCTCCAGGTTGTGTCACTTCCTTAGTTCTTTACTTTCTATTGTTGTTTGAGAACATCTTTTTATAATACCAACAAAAAAATTGCAGATAAATTTACTCACAAAGCCTTTGACGAGCTGTCTGCCATTTTAAGTTATTTAAGAATATGGAGGATTGAGAAAAATATTTCTGTAGATGTACTCTTATCCCCTCCTGAAGATTATTATAAGGACCTGTATTTTCAGGTGAGACTATACAGTGAGTTTACCTTTTCCTTTTTGGTGCAGTATTTCTTGAAATATTTTTGGAATTTAGAGCTACAATTTTTCATTTTACATTCAAGTACCTGGCCCTTGTTATATTCTTATATAAAATTGATTTCTTGTATAAATCCAATTGACGTGAAGGAGAGCATGTGGGCCTGTTTTGTATTCCCAGGCAGGACAATGTTTGCTTTTCTCAATGTTTTCCCTAAGCTTATGCTGGTGTTGTCAGTCAGGGTAGGTTTAATACATACTACAAGTGTGACCAGTGCTTCTAATCCTGATGGAGGTAAAACTTAATCCAACTAGTTCCGTGGGTAACTCTCTCTTTCTCATAATAGTTGCAAAGCTTCTATGTAGAAGTCTAATGATTGGAATCAGCATAAGAGAATGATTTTGCTTATTGGTACTTGATTAGGAATCAACTTTTTCAAGGTGGGCGGTTGCCTCTCTTTTATTTCCCCTTTTAGAATGATCTTGCTGTTTGAATCTGAAAGATGGCTAGTATACTCTGGTTTTCTATGAAGGCAATAATGACGATATTGTTGGGTCATTCTCTTTTGTATTATCATTTAATTTAACCTTGATGTTGTAATTTATGAGTACCTCCAGACAATTTGAGTTGATAACAGTGTGCAATAGTTGATGTCGAACATTAATGACTTGCTGGTTTAGTTTGACTGCATTATGGATGAATAGTTTGTGAAAAAAGTGTGGGTTGTCTTTGTAGTTATTGACTGTGTGTGCACATACCCTACTCCAACACTGTTGTGTGGGCATGCATGCATGTGCACGTGCACGTTGATCAATGACATAACATGGATGCTTTTTCATGGTATAAGCTGGCTGGGCTCTCTTCAAAGGGTTTAGGAAGCAAGAACCAAGTAGGGCAAGGCCCAAATATATAGAAAGGGAAAGGAACTTCTTATATTAAGTACTAATCTAACATAATACGCATTATACAAGAAAATGTTCTAATAGTTAGTTTGATCTTTGATTTTTTGTCAGTCTGCAAAGTTTAAATGCTTCCTTATTTATGCACAGTTCATTCAAATGCTTATTTGTTTTGTTTTGTTTTGTTTTTTTTTTTGTTTTTTTTTTTAATTTCTTGGATTTGATTGAATGTTCTTGTTCCACTTTAATGGTATAATCTTAGGAAAATTAGTTGTGTGGTCAGCATTCTCATTGGTGGTCTAACTGTCTTGATTTATCATTACACAGATACATTTGAAGGAGAATAGTCCTGGATCAGCTTATGAGGGGACATTGTTTGCTTTAGGTGGCTGCTACAATCATCTACTTCATCGAATGTGGGATCATAAATATGTAGGTTAATCATGTCAAACCTTGTTAACTTCATTTGTCAAATAATCTTGAAGGCACACACATTAGCTAATCGATACTACTATTCTACCATGCAACATTAATATTGGCAGATAATGTTGATATAATGGTATATCTTGATTTAGACTTTTGATCAAAGTTGGTAAATGAGCAGCAAGTCAAGTGTAAAAACCAGTGCATGGAGCAATTTTGTTGGAATACATAGTATTTTGGATACAGTGAGGGTAATCTCTTGTAAATAGATTCTATGGAGATAGAGTACCTTTCATTTTAAATTATAGGAACTCATTCACTCTTGTTCGAAATGAGTCTTAAATTTGGAATGTCTAGAATCAAAAGTAAGCATATATTAATCAAGCAGTTATAAATGAATGGTTTTTAATAAAAAAAAAACCTTTGAAAAATGCAATGTGAGACACTTATTTTGAGTAGTGACTAGTGAGAAAGCATTATACTGATCTTCATCTAGTCAGGTACATATCTATGTAGAGTAAATTTTCATTTGAGTATGGCACACATTTATACCTCATGACTTCTGATCTTGAATACCTTAGACTCATTCATTTGATCATCATCCAATGGATGGGATTCATGGATATTTTAAATGGTTCAGATTATCCATAAGATGTTGATGTTTTCTTTGGAGATACTATTACTGAAAATGTTCCAGTAGGAATTGTGCTTGATGAGCTGGATTATCACTTTGTATATCTATCTATTTATTGCATGCATTTTGGCCGATACCACACATTAAGTGTTGAATGTTTTCTAAATAATGTTTTGCCATTTATTGTGCCCCTTAGTTTGTGCCTATGATTTGTTTGATACAAACACCAATCTTTCTATTCAACAGAAACATAGGCATTGGGTATGAGAAAATTTGAAGATGCAGATGTCATCTTTATACAATAATGATCAGAAGAAGTTTTAATCCTATTCCCTAATAACATCTTAACTTAAAAACATCCAGTAAAATGTGGTCAGTAGTGTTCCATCCACTCTATCTAGAGAGAATAAAGCTACAGTCTTTAAAATTTTTGGATGCTTCACCTATCTAGTGTGTGTGTGTGTGTGTGTGTATGTGTTATTGTTATTTCTATAATTTTCTTTTCCCTATTTTTTTTATTCATTGTATGCTTTGTCTTCCTTGTATTCTTCTTTTGTTTATCTTGAAGGATTTGACTAAGCCCTAATTAGCCATGTTCATATGGATAAATAAGATTGGCGGTATCCATTCATTGGAAATGGTCCTTATAAATCTGCAGCCATGGCCCCAAATTGCATATATTTGCAATTAGGAATGTGGTGATTAGACAGCGAACAAATACAACTCCCTTTCCTCCATGAAAAATTATCGGGGACCATCGTTAGTGTGATGTTAAATATTTGGCCAAATCTAACATAAAACGGGTAGTTCCAGGCACACGTCCTTAAATAATGATCAAAATTTAAGTGAAAAAACCCAGTTACTTATAACCCCTATTTTGTTTGGGAAGAATGTTTTCTATCTGTAGTGTCCCAACTCTGTGGAGATCTGTGTGAAGTCTGCAATAAACTAAATGTGCCTCACAGTTTTTGAATTCTTTACCAGAAATCTTACCCTCCAAATGCAGTTGGAGTCAGTCTTGCACTGGAAAAGATATTCCCTCATTCATCAGTAGATATCAGAACTTTCAGGTTCGATCTTTCATCATTCAGTTGATTACGTCAAAAGTTTAGTTATTCCTAACTTTTTGAAGGGTAATTACAACCTGCCACAATGCTAATACAGATGTGAAAACAATATTGGAACCCTTGTATGTTCGAAAGGTGGAGGTGGATTGCTGCAAGAGCGTATGGACATTGTTGCGGAGTTATGGCAAGCAAATCTGAAGGTCTGTTGAATAGTTAGTTCACTTGAAACGTATCAGCCAATGTTTTTCCAGGAAAGTTTTTGTGGATTTTCTCCCTGTAACAAAAATATCTTATTTCCAGGCAGAGCTTGTTCCCCTATTAGACCCAAGTTTAACTGAGCAGTATGAATATGCAAGTGAGCATGATCTCAAATGCCTTATCATCATAACTGAAGCTGGTCTATCTCAAACAGGTCTAGTAAAGGTAATAATTTCTTTCTTCATTTAGAAGAAATATTTTTGCTTTTTTCTTCGGCTTCCTAGATATATTTTCCTCGAACAAAAGAGATATTACTCATGGTTTCTGGAGATGAGGACAGTGTTTCTCCTGTTTGCACTCTGTTCATGGTTTGCTGGCTTCCTCTCACCCCTCCATCTTGGCTGCACTTGCACACGTATACTCAGGATCTATATTTTTTGTGGACACCTGCATTTAATTGATATTAATTCAAAGGGGATAGCTTTTATGAAATATTTATATAGATGGGGAGGAGAAAACAAGACATCATAGTGTTATTCTTATAGAAATTTTAACCTATTAAATCATGTTATTTGAACCATTTAGAAGCTTATTTATGCTATTACCAGTTTGAAGCTACATACTATGTGTGTTCTAGGCACTATTTGAACAATCCACAAGTTATAATGTGCAGGTTCGTCATCTCGAGCTTAAGAAGGAATGGGAGGTTGATAGGCACCAGCTCATCAAATTTTTGACAGAAGCAATAACTACACAGTTCAGGAATCTTTCAATTTGGAATTGATCATATCTACATCTCTCAGGTCTGAACCTAGTAATAATATATATATATATATATATATATATATATATATATATATATATATATATATATATAATTAAGATTATTAAGAGCTTTTGTCCAGTCTTACTTTTGTGACATTATTAGGCATCACAGTCTGAAATTGCAACTCTGATATTTTTGTTGATGACTTCATATCAATTTGTTTTCAGAGTGGAGTTATTCCTAGCATTTTAGCTTTTATAATATTTTCTTTGTACTATTTACTATTTTTTACTTTTTATTTTTTATTTTTGATAAATATGGACAAGCCACTATAACCATGCCTATGATTCAAACCCATCACCCTCTCTTTGTGGGAGGAATGAGTTACCAACTTTCCTTGTGAAGGTTAGAGATTTTTTTGTACATTGGAACATTAGAGATTTCTAGAGTAAACCAAAGGAGACATAAGCTTCTGTCAGTTCCTGATCAGGAGACATTATGCTTGTTATGTGATAGTGTGTTATACTAGTTCCCATGTTTATGTATTACACTATGAATCAGTTTTATAAATATATTATAACTTCAATAAAAGTATTGTTTTTATCAAAGGTATAGAAAAGTGGGGGAAAAAGTTTGTAGGTTCAACTGTCAGGCTTCAGCCAAGTTTATCAAATTAATGTGGATCCTTTTCAAATAAGGCCTCACTTTATCGCCTATAAATCATCCAAAACTAGTGACCCTCGCAATTAGCAGGCGAACTGTTTATATTAAGATGGACCTACTACTAAACATCACTAATCAACCCTAGAGCAAATGCCCATTATTTGGCCCATTGATCCAATTCAAGTCTGAGTGCTTGATGAAACAACATCTCTAATTTAAAGTTGAAACAAACAGACAAATCCCACTCTGTTGCAACTGCAACGCAAACCTTTGGTTCAGCTAAAATGCTCAAAGTATTTGAATTTTTAAATAAGAGATAAGCCTTGATAAGAAGGGGAGCCTTGGCGCAATGGTAAAGTTGTCGCCATGTGACCTGGAGGTCATGGATTCGAGTCGTGGAAACACTTTTGCAAAAAAAGCCGGATAAGGCTGTGTACAATAGACCCAAGTAGTCTGACCCTTTCCCGGACCCTGCGCATAATGGGAGCTTTGTAATACCGGGGTGCCCTTTTTTTTAGATAAGCCTTGATGAAATTTTGGGTCTTTACTCTTCCTCTTTCTTGGCTTTTACACCAAGATTTCTTCACATAATCTTCACATGAATTGAGATTTCTCCCTCCATACTGCATAATGAAAGTCAGTCTGGTCTTGGTTGCATGAATAATATGACTATCATTTTGCATACTTCTGTTTTGTCGCGTAGAAAGTTCATTGGAACTATTCCTCAGCTGCAAAATCAAAATTTGGATCTTATGTAGAGGTTGGTCTGGAAGGATGAGAAATGTAAGATGGGTACTTAACAACAGGAATGTTAAGCTGATTGGATTATGATGAACATTCATATGCTTGGATTTCTAGCAAACCATCCAATAATGACCTTCCCTCCATCTTGAAATTAGCTTGATTATCATAATCCTTTCACCACCAATGAGACACCCTAGTAATATCTGTAAGCATATAACCAGTCTTGCAGTTATGAATAGCTCCAATATGTTTAGCTATACAACCTATAGCAGCCTGGAAGGAGCCTATTTATTGCACCCACTCAAGAATTTGAGGAGGATTTTGACATTGTGGAGACTTATTTTTTTTCAAAAGAACGCTAGATTGACTCCTCAATCAAATATTCTCAACACTCGAAATCTGATTATAAATATGATCTACAGGCATGCATAGGTCTGGTTGATTTTAATTCTTATGTTCATGTGAATTTGGATTTGAACTGTTGGAGTACATGAAGGCAGCAATTTGCTGATCCATTTCAGTTTTTACCGATTCAGTAGCTATATTGTAGTCAGCTTTAAATCTGCATGATATGTTATATTAATCAGACTGCTTTTTAAGATGTTGCATATGTAATGAACCCTCAAGATGATGCAGTAAAGTAACAATAGTTATTTTTATTTACTCTTTTTAATTGATATATACTGCTCTTCACTCTCCAGGTGATCCTGAAATTTAGTTTTCAATCACTCTTCGAAACGGATTCTGGGTATGCCTGATATCGTTTGATATGCTATCTGTACAGCTATTCCTACCGCCAATTACAATATCTGATAATCCTGTGTATTTGTAAATGGTAAGGTGGTTGTTTACTTGAGTTACTCTTTCTTAATAGAATTTTGAAAATATGCATTATTTTATCGACCAGCCTGTTAGTTCCAACAATTCATTTATACAAAAGAACTGACTGTGAGTTTGAGTTTTCTTTCCCCAATTTTAACCTAACTGGTTTTCCATTCATATTTGTGAGCAGGTTGGTTCCTTTTCCGGTTGCTTGCTAAAATAGAGCTGATTCCTCATCATAATTACATTGTCTTTTTTTTTCTTTTTTTTTTTTTTTGCTGATATTTGAAGTTATATTTATTTCTTTAATCACTTGAGGGATCTAATATCTCAGAAGAGGGCAATTTTGGCGCCCCCCATTGTAAAGCTTATTAAAGCAGAGGGGCCTGTCTTTGTTTGGTGTGTTGGAAGAGCAATTCTGTATGAGTAATGTTACAAATAATAAAAAAATTAGGGTGCATAATATAATGTTCTTATTTTTTGAATGTTTGAATCTAATATTTTACTGGCCTCAGAAGCTTAGAAAATTACCCTGATTTCCTTGTTGGATGTCTATAACTCCAGTAATAGTTCATTGTTCCTAGCAAGGTCACTTATAAATAATGACGTTGGGAAAAACATTCAAATTTGTTCCTTTGTGGAAGTCAGGGGTGAACAACGCGGCGCTCTGATCTTGTGGTCATGGGGTTTGATCATGAGTTCTTAACTATCTATGCCCTACTCAAGTTGTGAATGGTCTATTATTCTTGATATTACTTCATTAGATTAAATTGATGAACCTCTATAACTTATTATTACCATGATCCAACCATGTTCCGCTTTATAAATATCATCGTCTTGACGTGACCTACATTCGAATCGTCAACATTTCAAAAATCATCATCAGACAAACAACATGTTGAGGAACAATGAAAAATGATCTCAATTCCACTGGATCATTTATACAATCGAGCTCATTGATTATCACAACCACAAAATACGTCTCACATATTGTCTCAAGATATGTGACACTTATATATTTTGATGATCAGTGGACTCGATTCCATGGATGATCCAGTGAAATCAAAACCACTGGATCATTTCTTGAGGAACAACACCCTTCCATCCTATCCTCCTCCCCAAATTATAAAAACAAAGAACATAAATAATCATAATGGATATAATTACAATTCCGTAATGCTACCATTCCTAGCTTACATAATAATAATATTCATATATATTCCATTCAAAAGTTATGCTGCAAGAATAGCTCTTCCCGCGGCGACGCCGGCCCAATCTCCTCCTCCACCACCGACCTCCTCAACCCCTCCCCTCCCCCTCCCCCGTTCCTCACCTCCACCTCCACGTCCGACCCCGACGGCCTCCTCTGCGACGACGTCACGCTCGGAAACGTTATCCACGACGGCGCCCTGAACTGCTCCTCCCCCACCACCCCCACCCCCACCTCGCTCATCTCCTCCGACTGGTTCGACGACCTCTGCGACGCCTTCTTGTTCATCCTACTACTCCCCAGAACCACCTCCGTCGGCAATATCGGCTGCTCGTTGCACGGACTCCCCATCAACAGCGCCAGCGCCCTCTCCAACGCCGTCGTCACCTTGTCCATCGACGGCCTCTCCTTCCCCCTCATCCTCACGCACTTGCACGCCACCGCCGCTATCTTCTTCATCGCCTCCATCTCCTCCGGCGCCTTCAACGCCGGATCCAACACCGCCTCTATCTCTCCCCCCCTAATCAACGGCACCGCCCACTCCACCACGTTCCCCTCTTCGAATCTCATATCTATCGCCTTCCTTCCGCTCAGAATCTCCAGCAATAGCACCCCGAAGCTATACACATCCGACTTCGTCGTCAGGTAGTGCAGCCTGTAGTACTCCGGATCCAGGTACCCCAGCGTCCCCGCCGGCAGCTCCGACAACGCCGCGCTGCTGTCCGTCGGCCCTAACAACGACAGCCCGAAGTCCGCCACTCTCGCGTTGTGCTCCTCGTCGATGAGAATGTTCGACGACTTGATGTCCCTGTGGATCACCGGCGGGCACGCGTAGCCGTGCAAGTACTCGATCCCCCTCGCCGCTTGCACGGCGATGGTGACTCTCCGCACCCAATCCAACCTCTCCTTCAGCACCGGATCCTTCCCATGGAGATGCTGGTATAGAGATCCATGCGCCATGAACTCGTACACCAACAACCTCTCTCCTCCTTCCTCGCAGTACCCTAGCAAGTTGAGAAGGTGCGCATGGTTCAGCCTCGAGAGGAGATCCAGTTCCGTTTTGAACTCCTTGGAGTTCCTCCTCACTCCCGACGCCATTATCGCTCTTTTCACGGCAACCACCGTCCCATCCTTCAACACGCCCTTGAAGACACAAGAGAAGCTGCCTTTCCCTACCAGTGATTCGTCTTTGAACCTCCCTGTGGCCTTCTCCAACTCTTCATAGGTGAACACTTGAGCTCTTCTCAGCTTGAGTTCCTCCAAATCTGGCCTGATTTTCACTGAGTCTTTGTGGGAGGATGGACCTCTCTGGCTTCTCTCATTCATTCTCAGCTCTGTGTTTGCTCCTCCGCATCTGCAATTCCTCAGCCTGTATTTCACATAGAAACAAGCTGTGAGTGAAACGGATATCACTAGAATCACCGCGAAGATGAGCTCAGCCACGAATATCGGCATTTGGATCGACAACAAGCCTTTGTGGTTCTTGTTTTTGGATGATGAGCAGTAGGATGAACATTCATTAGAATTGCAAGCAGAGCAATTGAACTCGCATCTCAGATCAGAGGATGAGTTGCAGGGTGATGACTCTTGTGTTCCTTGAGGACAAGCAACACTGCATGGTAGGCAAACTCTGGAGTCTACTGGTTTGCAGAGCTTAGAATTGGGGCTAATCGAGCTCGAGCTTGATGAGTACTCATAGTAGCCCGGGCCGCAAGGATTGGCAGTGCAAACTCCAGGAGACACTGCCAATGGCGACGACCACGGCCCGGCCGAGCCCCAACAGATTGCCCGGAGTGATCTATCAGCGAGAACTCCGCAAGTGAAGTAATCCCCTGCAGTGATCTGAAAGAACTTTGTTTGTTTTGGAGGAGGAACACTCTGATTAGGTGTGAATCCCCAGCAGAGGATTTCATGGTTGAAGCTTTTGATCCCACAAGCATGGAACCTGCCTCCAGCCACTGAAACCATGGGATCCATTGGAGCCAAATTCACAGACTGTTGCAAGCCAGAACTTCTCCCCCAACAGAACACCTGAGAATTCTCAAAAATCCCACAAACATGGAACCCCCCAGCTGAGATTGAGTGGAATCTCATGTTCCTTGGCACCAATCTAATGACTCCACTCCCAGTCTCATCCCCCCAGCAGAATGTTGTCTTGTTTCTGGAGAAGAGGCCACAGTTGAACACAGAACCAGTAGTGATCATGGCAATGTATGCATTGTACTGGTAAGATGCAGTCATGTTGTACCCCCAACAATCTACTAAAACTAGTATTTTTCTGAGAGCACAGAGGTGGTGATCTCCAGCACTGATCTCCGAATAGGTGGCTCCCTCGATCATCGGTTGCAGTACTCCCATCTTCACATATGGATTGCTCCCTCAGCAGTATGGCTGGTTTGAATCCAAGAGAAGGCCACAGACAAAGCCACTGCCTGCAATGAGGCCAAGCAGAGGAACTCTTGAAGGTGCTCCATAGACAATGGAGGCATCTGAGCCATAGCAAGACACTGTATGGGATCCATCTGCTTGTAAGCTACAGAAGACAGGGCCATCTGGACCATAAGACACTGCAATGGAGGACAAGGAACCAAGAGCTGAGACCTCTACTCTTGTTGAACCAGAGACCATCAACACAAAGATCACAGCTTGGATGAAAATTCCAAACCTTCTGTTGTTCATCCTGAATGTATATATGAATAAACTCAGTTTCAATAACAAAGTTTCAGCTAAGAACAACTCACCATTTTATCATCAGTAGTACCCAGATGCCAAAATCTCTTGCAGAAACTGGAGAACATGGAAAACCAAATAAAGATGAAGATCAGGAGATGGTATTGCAATTGCAGCAGTGTGATAGGTTGTATGAATGGAAAGAGAGAGAGAGAGAGAGAGAGAGAGAGAGAGAGAGAGAGAGAGAGAGAGAGGTGAGGAAGGGTGGGTGCATTGAATGGCAATAAATTCTAGTTCCTGGCTGTGGGCATGTGTGTAGGTGGGAGTGTAAATGAGTATTGAATGCTTTATGTTTTCTTGCCTGGATCTCTGCACACTTGTGCATCAATTCAAATTCTTTTGCAAGGCTGTGCTTCTCCTCCCCTTTCCTTTTTGGCATCTTTTGAATTCCAAATGTCCATTTGTGTTGTTTCTTTGTGGGATAATCTGCTGTGTATCTTCAAATAAGATTTGTTTAATTGATAATCATCCCTCTCCTATATTTTAGATGTCTTTCCTCCTTTTCTGCAGGGAAAATAGATGCACACTTTCCATTGTTCATCCAAGTGTTTCCTTTTGTCTAGTTTTGTTTCCTTGTTCTTTGTTTATAGCTAATAGTTACTAAAAAAAGTGGGAGCTCTTTCCAAAGTCTATCATATGAGTATTCAGTTTTTTTCTCTTGGTTAGCTTCACTGCCACTAACAGTACTGTGTTGACTGAAACACAGTAAAAACAAGTCTAAAGGTTCCAGTTTTCTTTCACACCATATATAACTCTAAATTAGAGAAATCACTGAAATGATGTATTTAAAAATCCAACTTATCCAGAGTTGTATTCATAAACTTTGTGTCATTGTTTTGTGCATGTTGTGTTATAATAATAGTAGATGAATTAGCTTGTTGTTGTCTTTCACAATTAGGGATGGCAATGGGGCGGGGCTGCCTTTACCACAACCGCCTACCACTAACCTCGCCGCCTCACCACCGCCAAATACACATTAATGAATCTCACAACCGTCGGTTTTTCTCATACCCTCTACCACTATATGTAATATAATATATATATTATAAATAAATAAATAAATAAATAAATAAATATATATATATATATATATATATATATAGGGTATGTTTGTAAACCCTAGGCTATGTAATATATTATATATATATATAGAGAGAGAGAGAGGGGTATGTTTGTAATTTTTAGTGGTAGCGGATTTAAAATGGTGTTACCAAACCCTAGCGCCTTCTCATATAAAAATCCCCCCAAGGCCCCGCCTCCAACAAAAATCGCCCATTCGACGGCCTGAAACCTGGATCGGGTCGGGGGTTGCCATCCCTATTCACAATGGACATATGTATTATGAGCTTCACATGCCTCATACTAGTGTTAAAGAATAGCAATCTATAGAATGACCAATGGATGAGATTCACAACGGGGGAAAAGGTGTTTGATTTTAAGACTGAAAGTATTAATCTGTTAACCAACGGCCATGATCGCCTATTGGTATTGGGTTCCCTTGCAAAGAGGTGGGTCTCGATCTTTGTGTACGGGTACCGGGATTGAGCCCCTCCTCTTGGAAGATGTGGGTGCAGTTGCGTTGAACGGGTTCCGCAGCTACTGCCCATCCTTGAATTCCTTTGGAGGTGCTTTTCACCTTTGTCAAAAAAAAAAAAATTAATCTGTTAAAACAAGTTATGAAGGTTAAATCCATTTTTTTTTATTTTCACAAGCGTATATCTCTAAATCCAAGGTTAGATTGTGGGATTTCGACATAAACTTTAATGTCGGAATTCTTAATCCTTATCTTGAACTCCTTAAAGCAAACACTATATATATCCTACACTAATAAATAGATGCCCTGGTAGTTCTGCTAAGGAACATGGGGTGGAACTAAACTTCTAATTAAGAACACAAACTCCAAAAAGTTAAACTCTAGTTTTGTTCTTCACTTAGATCCTATCTTCTAATCTTTCATAGGGGCATTTAAATAGAAGAACAATTTGGTTTTCTCTTTTAAAATGCAGTGATGCAGTAAAATGAGATTGAACAACCAAATTACAGCATTTGAAGCAACAAATATGCATTCCAAGATATAAATAAATTCAATCAGATAACATACTGATTTTTATTGTATGGTTGGAATTGTTCCTTTCTTTGAATTCCATCTTTAATGCATGTAGTCTGTGCCTGAACTATATTCTTAATAGATTGAGATTTTTTTTTTATCTGGCTGAGAATAATTAATAGAGAAAAGTTGGTAGCCAAAAAAATCACACACAAAAATAAAGAAAGAGGAGTTGGGATTTCAGTAAAATAATGAAGATATGTTTGAAGATGTTCATTTAAGAGACCTGTGAATGTCTATAGTGTGTATATTATATATATATATATATATATATATATATATATATATATATATATATATATATATATATATATAGGTGGTGGTGGTCACACAGAATCATAAAAGAGCCATCTCTCTTCACATGCAACCCACTATGTTCAGTAATAAGAAAAGTGCTTGTAGCTTGATCAATGGAGGACCACCTTTCCTTCATTTGGCAAGATGTTATTATGAGGGGGAAGAACTAATATCACATATTGGTCTCATATATTTAGGTTTAAATCATAAATTATAAGTATAAGATTCTTCTTTTATATTTATGGGAAGACTATATTTTTGACATCCTCTTGTACTATTTAAATAGATTCTATTCAGTTCAAACTTATAGATTGAAAGAGATGCAAATATGTTGCTTGAGATATGATTAACATATTGCATGATTTATACTCGTTTGAATTAACTCCTGAAATTTTTTTTTTTGTGAGTAAGTTAAGCGGTATTTTTTTTCGATAAATAGGATAAACCACTTCCACTAAAGATCAAATAGCATAAGTAGAGTACACATACATCAACCAAATCTTTATGAGATTCTACATGCAAGCACATCTTGGTTTGATGTTTAGTAGAGCGACATTATGCCTTGGATGACCGATCACTCCGTGGTGAGGTCGAACTGTCTAAGTCAAGGTTTCGTCATCCTCAAAGTCTGCTCTTGGTTGTTGATGGACTCCCTCCTCCCGTGTAGACTCTAGGTTTCGTTTGAGTGTTGACTCCACTAATTGTAGCGCTTGCCTTTTGTTTGCGAGAGCTACATCAATCTAGGATAGTATGAGGTGAGGAAGTCAATAGAACGGATAAGTTTTTTTGAAAACTAAGTGTTTAACTTGGAAACATCTCATGTTCCTTTCTAACCATACACTCCATGTTATTGCTATCTCCATCATATTCCACCCCATTTCTGCATGAGTCTTGGTGTACTTGTTTGGACCAGAGATTCCACCCCATTTTGCAGTTTTGGTGTACTTGTTTGGACCAAAGTGCCTTACCCCAGATATCCTATATGCTCTCGGGTTTGCCTCTAAGGCCATATATTCCACATAAATGTTCCCAAATACCGGTAGTGTATGGGCATTAGAATAGTAGGCGGTTTGTTGTTTCGAGCCCACAGAGATAGTAGTTTGTCCTTTTATCCTTCATGTTTTTTTGTCAATATTCTGGAGGGTTATAATCTTGTCATCCCAGGCTAGTTATGTAAAATATTTCACCTTTAAGGGCATGGTGTCTTCCAAAATTTGTTACCTAAGGGGCATCTCTGTCCCCCATCTACCTTAAGCGGTTTTCTATTTAGAAAAAAAAAATTACTAGAAAAGTGTTTATAAGGGCATTTTCATATAAAAAATATCATGTGTTTTTTTTTTAACTCCAAAAGTGTCTTTTTAAGAAACACTCATCCATAAAAAATAGGGTTAAAGTCATTTTTGGTCCTTGGAAATAGGATCAATGTTCATTTCCATCCTTAATTTCAAATTTGTTCTATACGGTCCCTATGTATTATGTATTCCGTTACATTTGGTCCCTGACGTTGACGTGACATATGAATGAAATACAAGATATTTATTTATTTAATTTTACATGTGGTTGTATTTTGATGATGTGGCATCCCAATCAAACTGTTGACATGGTATGCCATGTGACAATTTTTTTATTATTATTTATTATAATTATTTATTATTTATTGTTTTTTTTGTTTATTTACTTATTTATTTATTTTATTTTTTTCTTTGTCTCTGTATGTAAATAACATTACAGTGTACAATGAGAAAAAAGTTTTTTTTTTCTAAAATTTAAGCAAAGTAAGCTATAGCGTTAACATAATTTTTTTTTGTCGCGCAGAGGCAGCCCACAAGGTAGGGTATTTTTCTGGGATACCTTCGTGCGACATAGAAAATTTTTATTAACGTTACTGCTTACTTTGCTTAAATTTTAGAAAAAAACTTTTTCTCATTATACATTGTAACGGTATTTACAGAGAGAAACAAAGCAAAAAAATAAAAATTTAAAAATTAAAAATAATAAAAAATAAAACAATAAAATAATAAAATAATAAAATATAAATATAAAAAAAATTGCCACATGACATGCCATGTCAGCAGTTCAGTTGGCCTACCACGTCATCAAAATATGACCACATTATAAAATTTTAAAAAAATAAATATATTATATTTCATTCATATGCCACGTCAGCGTTTGGACCAAATGTGACGGAATACCCGTATTGAACAAATTTTGAAATTAATGATAGAAATGATTGGACCTATTTTCAGGACCAAAAATGACTTTAAATCTTAAAAAATATCGTAAAATATTTTTTTATTTTTGCCTTTTTAATAAGCTAAAACAAACATTTAAAAAAAAGAGATTAATGATTGACATATTAAACAATTTTAAATATCAAATCAATCTTTTTATTGCATAGAAAAACCAAAAGAAAGGAAACAAGGGTCTTGGGTTTCACACTAAAAAGTCTAAAATGTAGCAGAGGAGTTGGGGTTTTGGGGATGGTCCAACCGCCCATGCCTTAAACATTTATTGAATTATAAGAACTTAGAAATAGAATGAAAGGAGAACAATATCAATCCCTTTCTTTAGTTGGGAAAACACAATTGTTCAACCACTTTCATCAAGATAGTGAAGGCCCATCCTCTACACTGTTAGCATGATTCTTTCAAGTAATCAAACCTAAGGAAATGGCCATACATTTGTCAAGCTAAAAGCCAAGACAAAGCTAGATATATCATCAATGCTCCAACAAAATCTTAATTTCTTTCTTATTTTTTTGGTTTTTTTAAAATAGTTTTTAAATAATTTTTTTTCTTCTTAATACTAAAGTATTTGTCAAAATAACCTGATCAACACTGCTTGCCCGACTAAATCTTGAAAGAAATAACTAAACTAGAGCCTAAAACCATTTAAATCTATTTTGTAGAAAATAGATGAAGAATTTTTTCAATATGTATGGAGACTAATCATAATCTTTATTGAAAAAAAAAATATCTGTGTTACAAAACAATCTCTATCATAACAACCACAAAAAAAAATTATAACTCTAAAAGTACACCATTGGTCCTATTCCTATATACCATTATAGGGAAAAACCCGACTAACTACTGTAGCACAATCTTGTTACAAACCCGGCGTTAGACTTCAAGACACATGTACAACACATTTTTATATATTTTAATACATTAATATATACAAAAAGAAATATATAACATTGAATTCTAATTAAGAAAATGTGATAATAAAAAAATTTCTTTTTTTGAAGAATTATATAGATGAATTGAGAAAAACTAAGGCATAATCAATAATAAAAGATATATTAAAAATTAAAAAAAATCCCCTTTTCTATAATCTCATTATTTTCAATTTAAACTGAATTTTATTTGTGGTTTATTTAGTCCTTATGCTTCGTATTTGGGCCTAATTTACCATGGCCCAGCCCAAAGTGAGCCCGAAATTCATAGCCGAGTAAATAACCTTGAATCATTCTAATATTACAAAATTGCCATCGATCCCAAAATCCCGGAAAACCCGCCTTCGCTTCGTCACCTCGAAACGCTAGCGATGGCCATCGGCCCGCGAGTCTCCGGCGAGTCAACCTCCTCCTCTCCGTCACACTCCGCCAAGGTGTCGGATCGTATTGTCAAGCTCCTCGCTATTGATCCTGCCGGCGAATGGCGAGAGGTCATCGGGCTTACTGACCAGACCCTCCTCAAAGCTCTCACGAACGCCGGGCTGATCGATCCGGCCTCGCACCGGCTAGAGGAGATCGACGCGTTCTCGGCCGAGTGCGAGGTCCACATCGCGCAGGAGTGGCTCGACAAGCTTCCACCGCCGTCGTACGGCGAGAAGTACGTGATGACAAGGAACTCGAGGAACCGGGTGCTCAACAATCATGCTAGGCTCGGTTGCCAGGTCGTGCTCTCGCATGACCTCCAAGGTATGGTCGTCGCCATTCCCGAGCCCAAGCCCTGGGACACACCCTAGATTGCTCTTCCCCATCTGGTTTTGATCCATAGATAACTCTCAGTATAGTTCTGATTTTTTGTTTTTTTTTTTTAACTTTTGATAAGAAAAATGTGATTTTGTTACTGGTTTTGCAAGTTGTGCAATGTCTTCATTTAGTTTTGGATATGTTTTGATTGTTTTATATGGATAGTGCTTTTCCAGGAATTAGAGAATTTGAAGAGAACTCACTGATTTATTCATCAGTAAGGATGGATAATTTTCTTCTGTTTGGGGATTGAGGATTTAATTTAATTTGTTCTTGGCTCTTGCTGCAGAATGCATGTAGGAAATTTAGATATTAGGAGTGTGGCTAGAGTGATTGTCGTGGCTTCATATGATGGGAAGTAGAGCATTGCAAGGTTAGGCTGGGATTGTCTAGGAATTAGAGAATTTGGAGGAAAACTCATTGATGTTTTCATCAGGAAGGATGAATCCACCCAAGATAATTACTTCTGTTTATATCCAAAAAAAGGACTTTTGATTTCCTTTTTTTTTCCAAGTTTGGTGATTGATTGAGAATTATATGTATGATCCTTGCACTTGCCTCTTGTTGCAGAATGCATGTTAGTATTTTTGATGTTAGGAGTCTTGTGTTTTTTTAGAGAGGCTGCCCTTGCTTGATATGGAGAAGAGTAAGTGTGTTGTAAGTATCAATTGGGATTGCCTGCAATTCTTTCTTTTTCTTCTCTTTTTATCTGAGTAAGCTAAAATGCAAGTTAGAATTTTGTGTTGCCGATAATTACTGCTTCACATCTGAATGAGTGTTTGGGGATTGAGAATTATTTGTATGATCCTTGTGCTTGGTTATTTGTTTCAGAGTGCATGTTGGGATTTTAGATCTAAGGAGTTTTTTAGAGAGATTGTTCCAGCTTGATATGGCAGAGTGTTAGAGCATTTGAAGTATCAGTTAGGTTTGTCCGCAAGCTTTTTTTGTTGTCTGAGTGAGCTAAATGTGGGTCACAATTTTGCCTACCTGATACTTGCTACTTCATGATTTTGGTCTGGTAAATGTATTGGGAGACCTTTAACCTTGTTTTGGATGGTTTTCATTCCTTGTCTTTTACCAAAAGAAAAAAAAGGGGATCTTGTATCATATGTTTGAAGGAAATTGAATTGAAGACAATGCCTTCTTCTAGATGTTTTCATGACAAATGTTAACACTTCTTTCCAAGTTTTGTGGATATGCACATTGTTGAGGTGATATGCACATTGTTATTATGCTGATAAAATTGATCGGTTACCATATTGTATTGCATATTTCTTAAAATTTCCATCATCATTTGTTTCAAACTATTTGTAGAGTTAAGTACACATGCTCTGATGCCATGAAGCAGTGAGGCAACAATGATACAACACTATTTTTCATTGTATGAAAGCTTGGTAATGCACGAGAAACAATCTCTCTCTCCTACTTGGTCTGTAGTTTTATAGGGATCTTTTGATCTTGCAAATAAATAATAACAGCTATATTTTTTTTTTAATGTTATGGAGTTTGATTTATTTGAGTTGCGGTAGAATTTCAATTGATTGAAATTTTTCTTTCCTTCATAATCATCCCATTGTACATGAGCCATGAGGATGATTATCAAAGAAAGAAAGCAGTGTGCAGAGTTCGAGTTTGTATGAGAAACTCACAATGGAGAAGCATGAGCTTGGATTATGCTTAATGTTTTGGCTCTCAATTAGTCTCATATATTTGCAATTATCATGACTCTTGTCTTTTACAATTCAACCATCGATTCATCCTGTTGTTCATGTCATTACTCGTGGTTTATGACTTTTTACTATGCAACCTGTGCTCACACCTTGTAAGAGGAGGGGTTCGATCCCAAGACCCGTTCATGAAAATCGATACCCATCTCTTAGCAAGGGAATCTGGTGCCAATAGACTAAAAGGTTGTTGGTTGGTGTGGTTTATAACTTTTATTTATATTATAAATTATATTAGAAAAATCACAACCGTCCGATTTTGTTGATCTGATGGTTAATATTAAGGGGTGTTTTGGTAATCTCACCATGACGACCTAAACCCTAAAGCGAAAGCATCCCTCTATAAATACCCCCCTTCTCCCCTTCGCTGTCCGATTCAGCCCTCGCGTAGGAAGTCATCTTATTATAGATTGTTTTCTTTTTTTCTTTTCGTTTTTTCTACTAGATCTCAAGAGAAAAGCAAGTTCAGCTTCTTGTTTGGATCTTGGAATCCATAGATCCAAGCAATCACATTCATAAAACTTGCGATAGAAATCCCAGCCTCAACTCGCCTGGATCTGATTTCCCTTATGATTTTCCAGGCCCTTTTCAACTGGTACATCCTCTTCTTAATTGATTCCTATGATTTGATATTCGATTTATTTATTCATTGATTCTTCAAAGCAAACTCACTCTGTCCCAAAACTTGATTTGATGTTTTGCGGCAATTTCTTCGTTTGCTATACAAATTGAAGTCTCTCTAGATCCAATCTTACTTGTCCTGAAGTGAGCTTAAATCCCAATGATCTCAAGGGTTGTGAGGTTGGATCAAATTTCGCTTCATGTGTTTATATCCTTTATTTTCTCTTCATGGACTCTCTTTTATTTTTATTCAATTTCGTTTTTAGCTCATAGATTGTTATAATAAAATGTTTATCATTTCAATGCAAACCACTGTGAAGGTTTTTTATACAGATTATTTATATTATAGTGACAGAAAATTCTAGTGAAGAATGATTCAAATGATTAATAAATAATATTTTCAATGGAAATGAGAATCAAAGTTTTATTTTTCATGTTTTGATATAAAATGTAATTGTATAGCGCCTGCGGTAACGCCGACAGATGTCAGTATCCGTTTCGGAGGCAGCACTCGAATCTACCAAAATGATAAGCGGATACTTGATAATAATCAAATGTTCATTAATAATAAAGAAACGATACTCGAGTTATACAATGGAATTAAGAATCATGAAGGGTTAGAGTACCCCTACAAAGCTCTATACAAAATCGAGGGCTATAAAGGGTCCTATAAAATTGAAACTCTCACTTGGCACGAGCGAGTTATGGTGATCTCCAACCTATCCGGTCCACGAGTTTCCAACCCTGAGTCATCACGTTCCCATAACCGGAAGAAAAGAGTGAAGTGAAAGGAAAGCTGATAAAGTACCCACTCTGAAGAATCCACGATAAGCCACCGGTTCAAATAGTGAGATAGACAAATCGTGACAATCAGTCCAACACAATGATAGGTCAATCAAATGGGGCCCCCTAAGCAGACCAATCACACCTCCACGGTTACCAAGACGAGTGCGTGGTGCCTCGATGGTAGAGTCTTGGACGGCGGTGGTATGCTCCCAGACGCATACCCGATCTTTGAGACATACCAACCTCACCTAAACACAAGCACCATGAATTAGCGGTAATGTCAGGTCCCGCGGTGGCATGCTCGGTGAGCATCCAAAACAACTTGTCAATCAACCAAACCACGGATGTGGAAGAACATCAAACAAAACATGAATCACAGGGAATCAAAGCGGATATCCAAATCATATCAACAAGCACAAATACGATCCGATGCCCGAAAAGATATACCATATATACCTGGGTAAAAAGAATGCCCAAGAAACCCATCTACGGGTAGGGAATTTGGCAAAGCGAGTCACTTACCTCTGCGCAAGAATCCAACCGTCGCCCGAATACGGGTTGAAAGCTTCACTCTACTGCGACAATATACGTATACACAAATTGTGACTGATGACAAAGACTACGATGCTTCGAAATAGTGCCGTCCATAACGCATGCGAAACCAAATGGGTCCGGCCCACAGATGAGCCAACTCGATTCATTTAATAAGCTAACCACTTAACCAAAATACTCACTTATTTTTATTAAATCCAGAAATAACCGGTATCTTATATTAATTAATATAGAACTAACACATGCCGGTCTCTTCGATAGTAGTAAGAATAAATCAGTAAAATCATTCAATTATTTCCTAGACTATCCAACCACAACCAAATAATAGTCAGGACCTTAGTGCCCACTATCAATCCCTCTAGAGTCTCAAACCACTCGGTTCCCAAGTCCTGAACCCAACCAATAATTAGTATCACAACCTCCATCACGACCTGTGCTACTTGCTCAACCGAGCCCATGCAAACCACTCTACAACCTAATCACATATAGCCACAGACCTTCCCAATTATTCATACTAATTTAACTAGTAACCAGAACTAATCAAAGAAGGTTTGCACAAACACAGCCATAAACAGTTCCTTCCTCACATTACCACAAAATATAGTGCCCAAGCATTCACAGTTACTAAAGCTACACAATAAAGTCATCAAGTAAATCATATAGACTCCCTCAAGACACCGTAAAAGCCCTCATAAAACCCGTGAGATATCACACCCTTCCTCTGTCCACTCAACAGAAATTCTTATTACTACCTGAGCATGATCAGCACTGAAAAATTCAGAACTTTAACAACCATTAACTATATTTCTTTAAGAATAAAAACATGCTCTTCTAACCACTGCATTAATAAACTCTAAAATCACTATGAAACTCAATATAAAACATCAATCAAAGAACATCATAATGAAACTCCCCAGCCTTCACATAAAATCACCCCAAAACCTCCACATCAATCCACTCACTATCTCTCTAAATCAAACCTTCAGAGAGTGTTCTAAATCTTTCATTCTCACTGGTGAGTTCTATGGATTAAGTAAAACTCAACATCTATCTCATCTCTATGGGAAAGAAGAGAGAGTGCAGTCTCTCTTGTCAACCAACCCAAGCCTGACCGAAAGCCTCCAGAACTCACTCAACTAAAAGAATCCCATCCCCTGCCACCATGTACCCATCTAGTCACCCAACTTCTCTCTAGAATCCATCATCACAAACCATACAAAAGCCCATATATTCAAACATGCAAAGCCTTATGAAAACCCATGCATGCTAACCTCGTGCCACCAATAATAGAGGAAGAAGGGACTCACAGAAGGTGTGGAGGCTTCCCTACGATGTAGTGAAGCCTCGAGAGGACTCCGGTGTTCCCAAGAGCGAGTTCTGGTCGCTGGCATCCCTCACCGCCCATTCAGTCCTGTCCGGTGGTTGACGATCCGCGGGTAAGATCTCTGCTGGTCAATGGATGAGCACTCCTCCTCCGGAGGGCCGTTCACGGAAAGCTTGCTGTAGCGTCTCTAAGAATAATTTCAGCCGGTCCTCTTCCGGTGTTCGGGTGGATCAGCGCCACCCCCTCTCTTCCCTCGGTCTCTTACTCTCGCGAAGGGACAGTCCGCTGCCGCCTAGTGATGTTGCTAGGGTTTGGAAATAAACCGAGGCTTTATAGAGGAGCGGCAGGTGGATGGGCCCGTGATCCCTTAGATTTCGACTGACGGGCACGATCGGATCGTGCCATCACTGGCCGGTACGAGATCCACGGAGGAGAAGCTTCTTTCTCTCTCCATAACTCTCTAAAATCTATATGTAATTATAATTTATATATCTTACTATATATATATTTATCCCATGCATTCTCCAGGCATGGTCATGCACGTCCTTTTTACTTGCTTTAATATATATTTGAATATATTATATTATTTGTCATTTTTCTTCCAGATATGCATGCCCGATATTATATGCCTATATAATATCATCTACAAAGTACCCAGGTACCTTCAGCCAACTATAATAGATTTTTATATATATATATATAATATATTATCTGCCCATTTAAAGTATATATATATTAAATTTCTAACTTAATCCATATCTTTACCTACCGACAATATATTTATTCATTTATCCTCATAAATGAATATCATTAAACCTACTTTCGGAATATCTTTTTAATTACTAGCTTATATAGAAACCATCAATCAAGTAATCACTAAAAGGGCAGATAAAGATTTCTAATTTTCAAAAGTTCAACAAATATGACCTTGGGGACTTTCCGCTTCTTTTCTCTCCCTTCAAAAAAAATATTCCCCAAAAACCAAATAAAAATCGTGGATTTTACCATCTTTCTCTCTCTTTCTATATATATATATATATATATATATATATATATATATATATATGTATATATGTATATATCACATCACCTCAAATTTTTCTTTATTTCCAATTCAATTAACCACAACCTAGAAATAATTATTCATTAATTTAATCCCCAATAATCATTAAGTCCGATTTAATCAAATAATTCATCTTAAATTTTCAATTTAAGATTTTATCCAAACCACAAATTTAATTCTATTATTTTTCTCTTCCTCTAATTATCCAAACTTAGATAATTCAACTCAATTATTAAAAATAATTAAAATCTATAAAATACCAAAATTACCCACAAAACCCTTGGGTTTTACAGTAATAGAGTTAACTTTATGATTCATAAATAATTTTTTTTTCAAAGAAAGTATTTAATTTCTACTACAAGTTGAGAATTGGCTTTTCATTCATTTTTACAGTGGAATCTTAAAAAAAGGTCTGGATAGAAGTTGTACTAATACGGACCAAGTCCGGATATGGTCTGGTTGTCCGGATTTAAATCCGGGTCCGGTATGGGCCAGGAAATTCAGACAATTGGGCCTTTATACTATTAAAATTTTTATATATACCATGTGAAGCCCATGCCCAAATAGTTTTTAATTACTAATTAAACATTAATATAGTTATAGAAAATATAATAATAAGGGTTTTTTGCAGGTGTACTCTTGAATAATTTTAAAATTGTGTATTTACTCATGAATAAAACATAATTGCATATATACCTCTGAATAATATGTATAATTGCGTATATATCTGTGGGGTTAAAATCAAATGAAAAACCGTCAAGTTAACAAACGGTAGACATGCAAAATGACCATCATACCTTTTATATATATATATCCCTAAAAAATTTGTTTGACTATAAATTTAAAAATACCCCTTAAAAATCTAAAATTTAAAATAGTTAAAAAATATATAAAGAGGGGTATTTTGGACATTTTTCAACCCTTAACCTAAGTTGTAACCATGGTTAAGATTATTTGGTTAACTTACATCCAGCGGATCCCTGCTTGATGGGGTATATCCATGATTCAATCTGTTTTTAGGATATATCCTGAATTATGATTTTTTTCGGGGTAATATGTAATTATAAAATTTTTGAGGGGTATATAACCAATTTCCCCTGATAATAATACATTGAATTTGCTTTTAAAAATTCCAAATTATGATTTATAAATTCTAAAGTTCATAGTGTGCGCATCACGCCCTCTCATTCAAATTGCAATTTGTTTCAATTGGGATCTAGCCAACTAGATTTTTGAAAGGCACTCCAACCTTAAGGCTTTATCATTGTTCCAGTGCTCATAGACTCCCAACCCCGGTGACGGTAAGGCTTCGGTATTTTTAGGTATCTCTCTCTGTCTCTATATCCATCTCTTTAATTTTTGGTTTGATTGTCTCCTTCTTTGATTTTTGGTTTGATTGTCTCCTTCTTTGTGTTTCTTTCTTCATATCTTTCTTTCTTTTTCTTCCTATCCCTCTCTCTTGTTATTGCTATGTGAAATATGAAGTATTTTGTTTTGTCCAAATAATTAGTTTTAGCTAATTAGTTCTTTGTTTAGAAATTATAACACCTTGGTTGATTTCAAAAGTTTATTAATTTTTAGTTTAAATTCTATATTTGTTCCACCATTCATACTCAATATTATTGTTTTATTTTTAAAATTATTTTGCAGAATTTGAAATATGTCATTTACTAAAGAAATTGATGCATCTTGTAGTGTGGTTGAAACTCAAGGTAATAGTAAAAAGCCAAGAAAAAATGCATCTAGTGTGTGGAATGACTTTGTTTCTTTGTTCCTCTTCCTCCAAATCATGCTCAATATGGTGATAATTTAAAAAGGGTTGAGTGTCAGCATTGTCATATTGTAATAGTAGCTGATAGTAGCTATGGAACTAATACAATGAAACACCATATTTCAAAATGCCCTGCAAGAAAAAATCATGATGTGGGACAAATGTTGATGTCTTCATCATTTGAAAAGGGCAATGTTGAACTTAGGCATTCAAAGTTGAATCAAGAACAACACCGAGATAATATAGTGATGGCAATTCTTTTGCATAAGTATCCATTTCAGTTTGTAGAGCATGAGGGTACTAAAAATATGCGCTCCTATCTTAACCCTGATGTAAAGCATGCCACAAGCAATACAATTAAGGCTGATGTGCTAAAGTTTTATAGAAGAAAAAAAAAAGAAGTTATTTGACATTTTACAATTAGTACATGGGAGGGTTAGTCTTACATCTTATTTGTGGACGTCCATTACGACAGATGATTATATTTCCCTCACCCTCATTTTGTTGATAAAGATTGGGTATTACAAAAGAGAATTTTAAATTTTCGTTATATGCCAACTCCACACACGGGCTTTGCAATTTCTGAAATGATATATTCTTCGTTGAATGAGTGGAATATGGAGAAAAAGTTGTTTTCAATAACTTTGGACAATGCTAGTTCCAATGACTCATTTGTTAATTTTGTTAAAAATCATCTTTGCATAAGGAATGGATTGCTTCTTGATGGTGAGTTTTTTCATGTTCGTTGTCGTGCGCATATTTTGAATTTGATAGTTCAAGAAGGGCTAAAAGAAATTGATAGTGGTATTTACAAAATTCAGGAAAGTGTGAAATTTATGAAAGGGTCACAATCTCGAAAGAAGTTTCATGATTGTGCTCAACAAATGGGAATCAATTGCAAAAAAGGGTTGCGTCAAGATGTTAGCACAAGATGGAATTCAACATATCTCATGCTAGGGTCGGCTTTACATTATCGAGATGCATTTAGTCATCTTTCATTGAGTGACTCTAATTATCTTCATTGTCCTACTTTAGAAGAATGGAATCACGTGGAAAATATGGTTAAGTTTTTAAAAGTGTTTTATAATGTGACTAATATTTTTTCAGGCACCTTGTATCCCACTTCAAACTTGTTCTTTCTTGGCATGTGGAGGATTCAATGTATATTGCAAGAAGAAGCAAGAAATCCCATTCTTTTTAGAAGTTCATCATTGTCGAGAATGCAATCAAAGTTTGATAAATATTGGGGAGCTTTTAGTGCTATCTTGGTCATTGTGGTGATTTTGGATCCTCGCTATAAACTGGATATTGTTGAATTTGCTTTTATGAAACTCTATGGTGAAGATAAGGCAATAACAAGGTAAATAATATCCGTGAGAAGCTTCAAAAATTATATGGAGAATATTGCAATATGGATTTACAAAATCAAGGTAGTTCTTCTACAATCAAACAACTCAAGACCAAGTTATTGAAGGGGATCCAAATGATCCATTAATGGTGAGTAGTCATTATTCGTAAGCAATTAAATTATTTTAATTTAATGATTTTTTTTAAAGACTCCTGCTTTTAAATGATTAATATGTTAGGCTTATGAAGCATTTCAAAGTAACATATTAAAATTCTAGGGATATATTTCTAATTTTTTTATTGGTTTCCTCTAATATATCATAAAGTTAGTTTTATTTTGGTAAAATATCTGGTTTTTGAAAAATAAAAATTTCATAATCTTAATATTTTCAAGATGGAGTATTGTTTTCCAAAAATGAACTCTCTAATAAATAGCTTGGCACCTTGGTCTGTGGTTCATTTTGTTAATGTGGTGCTCATGCACAGAGAATGCAAGTCATGAGAAAGATGGTGCTTATCATACTAAATTGGATTTTAATACTACCATTATATTTATTTTTATCTAATTATGAAAACTATTAATATTTAATATTATTTAGTATATTAATTTACCTAATAAATATTTTATATTATATCATATCATATAAGTTTTTTTTTTTGACATAGGTCATAAAGACCCCCCCACATATGGGTCAGTCAGGAACGTGGTCATAGACTCCGAGAAGTAAACTCACTTGATCTCCCTTGACCCCTCACTGTGCACGATCTTCGAAGAGTAAACTCGACCCAAGCTTGCTTCATTTATGGGGGCGAGGACTTGATCTTGGAACTTTCCTGAGGAAAATCACCCAACGGATGGGATCCAAGATTATATCGCTAGGCTATGAATTGTAACATTATGTTTTAAAAGTTGAATTTAACATTAATAATATATTTTTTTATATTACTATTAATTATTATAAATTGTAATAAAGAAAAAAGTAAATTATTTAAAAGTCCTTGGCACTATTCGGTACTATTTCCCCTTTAACCAAACCCCACTCCCTATTTACTTTATACCCCTACAAACCCCACCCAAGGGTTTTTTGACAATTTGGGCACTATTCAAGGGACCAAAGGTTCATTATCCATAAAGAAAACATACAAAATAAAATAAAATAGCACAAATCTTAAACATCAAATTTTTTTTAGGGAAAATTATCAAAACCCCCCTGGCACTGTTTGAATACTATTTGCCTTTATTCCCTACCCACCCAAAATACTATTTAAACTAAATCCCTACCCCAACCCCCACAAGGACCCCAAAGGATAAAATGAATAGTGCGAGGGGGGTTTGAGTAATTATCAGTTTTTTTTATATCCTTCCGACTTCCGAGTATCCATGTATTTACATTACAAATAGGGAAAATTGTATGTATATTCTTAAAAACTATTTAATTGTAAATACTATATTTTTAAGATTATTTAATTATTGGTAAACCAAAGGCTAAACTATAGTTAAGTTTTAATCATAGGGCAAGCAAATAGTTTTTATTTATTTTTATTTTTTATATCAATATGTTTATATTTTTAAATTTATAATTAATTGAATTTTTCATGGGTATATATATGTAAAAGATACAATGGTATTTTCGGACGGTCATTAGCTGAACGCAATTATAGTTTTTTTTAATGGATTCTAGTTGAAAAAAGTACTAACTCTTGCCGTAGCTCTGAGAGAAGATGTTAGGCATTAGAGAAGGAGTTGGAGGCTATGGGGAGGTTGTTGAAAAGAAAGGCGTCATCATAGGGGTTAGGGGAAGGGCAACAAAGTCAACTTCCAACCATCGGAACCCTCACAGTCCACAACAAAGACAGTGAGGCCCCAGTGAGAGGGGCTCTCTTATGTAGGAGCTCTTTGAGGGGAAGGGTGACATCAATTTGGCCCTCTCGACCATATACAAACCATCATAAATAGGCCGTGGATAAATGGAATGGACTTTCCATTGAAGTGGATTAATTGGATTAGGGCTTGCATTGAAACCACTACAATGGCATTCATTATTAATGGAAAAATAGGACAGCGGATAAAACCAAGGGCATGTATTAGGAAAGGAGACCCACTCTCACCCTATTTGTTCATACTGACTTCACAGATTTTATCTAATATCCTCAATAGAGCCAATGAAATGAAAATGCTGAGAGGGATAAAAATCAGTGAAGCCAACATTATTAACCATTGCCTATATGCTGATGACTTGATCATTTTCTGTGAAGCATCTAGAAAAGCTGCTAGAGCAATAAATCTTTGTCTAGAAATATACAATACATTGACTGGTCAAAGGGCTAATATTGGGAAATCAGAGACTTTTTTCCCCTCTTGGCAGAACCACAGAATTAGGAGATCCATACTTGGGATTCTCAAATTTTGACAGGGTGTTTTCCCATTTAAATACTTAGGAGCTTGGATCTCCATATGAACAAGTTCAACTCATTAATCGAAAGGGTAGAGAAAAAAATGGCTCACTGGAAAACTCTCAATTTATCAATGGCAAGGAGAGTTACCTTAGCTAAGGGCACAATTTTATCTTTACCCATCTATGCTCTTAGCACATATGCAATTTCTGATACTGTCCTGAACCATCTCACCAAGATGGTTAGAAGCTTTATCTGGAGTGGCAGCACTAAAAGCAAGGGTCTACATATGATTAATTGGGGAACAGTCTCCAAAGAGAAACCTGAGGGTGGTCTAGGCATAAGGGATTTGAAAATTATGAAAATTGCACTGCTGGCTAAACATGTCTTGGATCTTCTTAATTAGAGTGACAAACCTTGGGTTAATTTGATGATATTTAAATATGACCGCCCTAATGTTTGTTTTCCAATCAAATTTAGAAATGCTTCTTTCCTGTTTAACTCTCTTATGAATGTTGCTGCAAAGGTAAGAGGATATATTAAACCAAGGAATGTGAACCAAAATCATAACATTCTCCAAGTTCCCTGGTTTTTTGATATCCCATTACAGCTAAAACCAACATACCTGAACATGAACTATGAGCTGCAAGACTATTAGGTAAAAAATCTTCTTATTCAAGAAGAGTGGGATCACCAACTGGTAAGTTATAGCTGGAGATGAAAATAAATGGGTTTGGAGGACCAGCAGTGGAGGGAGGTCTATTACCTCACAAATTTATCAAGATTTGAAGGGCAAAGAGGAAGATGGACAATGGCTAAGGTAGAAAAACATATGGAAGCTGGATGTTGCACCCAAGATACATTATTTCCTTTGGAAGCTGTTCCATGGAAAATTGCCAACCATTGAACATCTATATAGAATGGGAATAGGGCCACAAGAGATGTACCCTCTATGTAATTTAGTTCCTGAAACAATCACTCACCTCTTTTGTGACTGCAAGTGGATAGGTCTTGTGTGGGAGGAGATACAAGGGAGAGGACATTTGCAATCTTTCCATGAAGGGCAGAGCAATGTCCTCCAAGGGGACTGGTTAGACCTAAAGGGCAAGGGGGGCACTGAGATAGATGAAGCCAGATTAATTACATACATCCTTTGGCAAACTTGGAAAGAAAGATGCAATCTAATATTCAAAGGATAGAAGTTTCAACCTATGCTGATTGCAAATATCAGTATTGGCATGGCTTTGGAATATAAAAATAAGTGCCCATCCATTGAGCAGAACAAGAATGAGACAATACATCAGTGGAACAAACATAATTTTAAATACTTACTGTTTATTGGTGCTTCCTGGTTGGAGGAGGATCCAATAGTTGGTATAGCATATCTAGTTGTGACTAATACATGACTATTTTGTATGGCAAGAATGAAAACATGTACAGCAACCACACCATTTGAAATAGAATTGAAAGCATTACATGAAGGGCTGGAGCAGATAATGCAGGAGGGATTTGATGATGTGAGCTGCTATACTGACAACATTCAAGTAATGAGAGGGATAAAAGATGCAGATTACAACCAAGGCCGGGAAGGAAGGGATGCTAGAGACCTATTTAGAGCACTGCTCTCAATTATTAGAAGCTGGGAAATACAACATGTTCACTGAGAGCACAACACAACAGCTGATGGTTTGGCCAAATTGGCTAGAAGTTTTGGCAATTGGAAAAAGTATAAGGATCTAAGTCAAATCCCTGAGGTGGTCAGAGTGTTTTGTAATGACTTAATTGCTTATATTAAAACTATGTAATTTTTTATTTAGTTTCAATGAAACTCTACTTTTAAACAAAAAAAAGGAATGGATGAAAGTACATTTTAAACGTCGTCGGTGATATAGTGCCGATGAGCAACTAAGGAGAACAGATACAAGAGTTACAACTGCATCATGACGCTCCCTGCTAATAATCCACACCCCCATTGGACTTGTGTAGGTTTGCGGGTAGTGCTTGCGCCCTGACCACTGAGCAAATGATTGTAGGTGAGCAATAACGTGCCACCGCTGTGGAGGAACATGGCACAAAGGATCTCAATATAGGAGAGGGCGGTTGAAGGCTCATAGAGAAAGGGAGGTGAAAAGATAAGAAGGTGTTGAGCGAGGTTGAGACAAAGAAAGAAAACAAAAGGGAAGCGATATCCCTTCAACCACATAGGGCTCGCAGGAGAAGAAGAATACACAGGGTCTACCGAAAGACCAAAATGTGCATCGCATCTTCTATTACTGGATGGTGAGATGATTAGAGCAAAAGAAGTCCTTAAAAATTATTCAATTGCAATGGTAATAGAGACCAAACAAGGAATTATGAACGAGGACGCCCTCGCGATGGCTCTGAAATTGGCGCTCCGTCGGAATTGGAGCTGGAGCTCGAAATAAATCCAGGAGAGCGATTCATAGTCATCTGTCCCTCGCCAGAGGAGGCGCGTGAACTAGAAAGGATGGGGACCATCCATTTTCCCCGTTTCTCAATGATCTTCAAGCTATGGACGCTAGACATCTAGAAGCCAGAGAGAGCTAATGGCGAGCAGTGTTGGGTGCTAATCAAGGTCCTTCCACTCTTCTGTTGGCATCGGAACACCGCCGCTCGCTTCCTGAGGCCAATTGGGGAGGTAATTTTCATAATAACATCTCTATTATTTCAATGCAAACCATTGAAGGCTTTTTATACAAATTACTTATATTACAGTGATTGAAAATTCTAGTGAAGAATGATCCAAATGATTAATAAATAACATTTTCAATAGAAACGAGAATCAAAGTTTTATTTTTTTTAAAGTTTGATCTAAACATGTAGTAGAGTTAACTTTATGATTAAAAAATATTTTTTTTAAAATACAAATTGAGATTTGAATTTGATTCATTTTTACAGAGTTTTGTCAATGATTTTTTCAAGAGCGTTTAGAGTCTATGGCCTATATCGGCCCAGAGGCAAAAAAGGATAGATCATATCATCTTCAAAAGTTATCAGTGATCATCCTCTTGGTTGTGCAGAAACATGTATATATTGGTGAGTTTGAATACATAGATGATCACAGAGCTGCATTTAAAATTATATATATATATATATATATATATATATATATATATATATATATATATATATAAAAGTAGTAAGACACATGGCATTCAACCAAGTAGGCCACATGTCAAGGTAACAAGGCAAGGTCCTTTAGTACCAACATATCGATCCATGATTGGATTATGATTGGGTCATAACGATATAGCCCTTTCGTCCAGATCAGGTCAACACGATATGATATGTCTTACCGATCCGATGTATCAATATTGTTGTGTAACTCATCGGGTCGGAAAGAACTCTCCCAATCCGACACGTGTCAATAAGTAAAGGTACTCCTGGACTGATAGTTATCTATATCGGTCTCAACCTTCTAGAAGAAATACAGCTGCAGACAGCCTAGCCTTCTAGAAGAGTTACAGTTTGAGACAGCTCAGACAATTAGCTGGCGCTTAGCTGGATGGACAGCTGGCAAACACGTGACTAAATTGAGAAGCGTGCTCAACACGCAACCGTGCCTATAAAAGGCAGAGATCACAACTCATTTGGACAAGATGAATTCTAGCAGCGAAGCTCTGCCCATTTGGAATTAGGATCCATTCTCTCTCTTCTCTTTTTGCTTTCCATCTGTGGAATCATTGTAAGATCTCTTGTACACCTAATGATTGATAGTGAGATATCTCTTTCCCGTGGTTTTTTGCCCATTGATTAGGGGTTTTTCCACCTAAATCTGGTTTCTCTCTTCTTATGTTTGGACTCTCACTTGATTTTCCACTAAGATAGCCACCCAATTAATATAAATTCAATTGTTTGGTTAAAATTGGGAACTCAATCCAATTTTAGCTCTAATAGTTTGGCGCCGTCTGTGGGGAGGCTTTGAACAAAAAGTCCATGGCTACCACACAGAGAAAATCAAAGAGATTCCAAACCCAGGAAGGAGAGAAAGGAGCTCCAACCCCCACTCCAGTTGAAGGTGTTCCACCGCCAGGAGCTGAGATCCCTCCAGGAAATATTGGAGTTGAGAATGATGTTGATTGCGTCAGAAGGATGGCGCAAGAAATCGAAGAGCTGAAACAAGCTCTTCAAGAAGCACGCCGATGAAGCTTCATGCACTCATCCCCCTCATGACGCATACAACCCTCAAGGAAAGCTGGGAAGGATGTACTAATTAATCAGAATATCCCGTCACTTCATAAGTCCATTTAGTAAAATTTTGGAAAACTTAAATGAGTTTAATTAACTTAAAACAGATTAATTAGTATAAATCTCAAGTTAAAGAAAATTAGAATAAAATGGACCCAAATCCATCCTCGCAACTATAGTCGAAATGGGTCTTAATGGGCACGAGTTATATAGAATAGTTGAGACGGATGGTCACCGAAGTTCGATTAAGTAAATCAAAGATTATTTAAATATTAATTAATCCATTAATTAAGTAGGAATATCGGACAAAAGTTAGAGTCCCGATAAAGTCGACCGGGCTTAGTCAAAAGCCAAGATCATGGATCCTGGTCGGAAGAGAAGATGACCCGCGACGCTACCGCCCGCCACCGGGAGTCATCCGACCCGGATTCCTGACCTGGCCTGGAAGAATAATTGATAAGATAATATTTCTTAAAAAGGTGACGAGACATAAAGTAAAAGATAAAATTATTTTAAAGATAATATATTATAACAAATGAATAATTGATTAGATTAAATAAATAAAAAAAATAATAAAAAAAAAATCAAAAAAATAAAAAGGTATCTCTCTGTCTTTAAAAGACAGAGATGAGAGAAAGAGAGAGAGAAAAGCAAATCTCTCTCTCTCTCTCGATCTCTCTCTCAATCAAGGCCGGTCACTCTTTCGAGCCGTGAGAGTCGACCATCACACGGCCACCTCGGCATCGGAGTCTCTTCCTCCCGGCCTCCACCCGCGCAGCCACCCCCTTCCTCGGTCCGCCGGCCGCCGCCTCGCTGCCGGCTGCATCAAGGCCCCACCAGTCAGCCGACGCCAAGGCAAGGTGCCTTTCCGGAAGGACGTCCGCCACCACGTGCCACCGACATCACCACGCCACGGGAAGCCTCACATGCGTACCGGCCAGATAAAATGGTACAAGGAGCTTCACCCAGCAAGAACTACGGCCACCGACAAAGTACCACGCCACAATCCTCCACACGTCACAGTGCCCGATTCACCGGATCTTGGTAAGTCGAAGTAGAGATTAGCAAGGGAGGGAACCAATTGATGAATGTCGGTTAATTTACTGAAAATGGACAGGGGTATGTTTATAGTGTTAATGGATGGGTTTAGGAATGTATGGATGAAGATATTTATTCATTTGATTAAATTCTTATTGTTATATGCGAATGATTGTATATTTTCGGGGCCCTCCAAATAGAGGAGGTGCTGCCGAATTTTCGTAGAAAATCTTAAGTATTGTTAGTTGATTAACCTTTCATGATCACGCGTAACACTCGAATTCTTTGAGCATGATAGAAGTTATTCGATAGTTAATAATGACTGGAGTTAATTCTTCCAAGTAAGGGCTAGTTCGTATTATCATGTTGTAGGAATACACAATTCATTCTAATAGAGAATCATGCTTTAGTTGATTAATGAAATTATCGTGCTTAAATAGTATAGAATGAGAATGTCTTAAGAATACGAGTTCCGTGTTCCTAAAGAAATCTCGTATTCTTTTTAGCATAGAATTCTATTTGTTTTTTTCATTAGAAAACAAATCTAGAGATCAGATCCCGTATTTATAGAATTCATATTTCACCATCGTGAAAGGGCAAAGGCAGCTCCGTACGGACCGAGGACCGCATCTAAGCTCTAATCGCATCTAAGGTGAGGGGAAATCTAATTGCATGCTTTCTATAGTTTTACCGTATTTTTATACGCATTACGCTTTCAGCTTTTAAAAGCATGAACCTTGGGTTTCAGAAAGTTTTTAGAGTTTTATAAACCATTTCATGCTTAGTAATCAGTAACAGAAAAGAGAATAGTTACAGATACAGAAAGACTACATTCTATTGAAAATACTTGTATAGACCAGAGTGGCTCGTGATGAGCCGTAGAGTACGCGACTGAGTTATGATAGGGTGATTTATTTCGCTTCAAAAAATGGCAAACTATCCTGCTTTTACTTCCTTTTATAAAATCAAAACCCCCTTTCCAATCCCTTTTGGGATGCTTCTCAAGACGATATATATACTCAACCTCGATCGGATATACTTTCGTTGGTTGGCCAGCCATGCGGTATTGAAGTAGATGTGTAGTCGAGAATAGTCTTGTGTATCGGATGATGCCGCGTGCCTCGCCTTCTAGAGATAGAAATCATCCTCGTAGAGAAAGAGGGCAGTGCATGCATTACCTAGGGAATGGGTTTCATAATTGATTCTACAAGACAGTAGAAAAATGAAACTCAGATATGCATTTTAAGAAAATACATGGATAAATGTTTACTACTGCAAAGATTCGTATCGCTTTGATATTTAATTCAGTAATTTCTATTCGTGTTTTACACGCCAGTTTTTACTTTACAGCTTTGTTATTTTTTACACTGCAGCTTTTACCCATGTGGTTTTCGCCTCACCGAGCTCCAAATAGGCTCAGCCCCCCACTTGACATTGTTTTGCAGGGCTGCTAGACAGTGTGTTCTTCTAGCAGTCGCCCGATCAATGAGTAGGGAGATGTATCACTGAAGTTGGCTCGACTCGAAGTCTAGATATCCTATTGTCTATCTATGAGTGTTGAGATCTATGTTCCGCATAATATTTTATTTGGTCTTGTATAAACAATATCTATCTTTCGAGGAGTTGTTATAATAAGTTGCTTAATTACCTTCCGCTTGTTATTTTATCCCAAGAATTAGCGATTGACATTCTTTATAGGTTTAGGGTTCATGCCCTAGATCTGGCTGGTGTGACACCTGGGTCCTGAAAGGGATAAGGGTGTTACATTTGGTGGTATCAGAGACAAAAAGATCTTAGTGGGACTAGACGTCAATCCTAAGGAAGTCCTAGGTAGTCGTGAGCCTTAGGGTGGGAGTGTTGTGTCAAGAGAATAAAGTTTAATATTGCTTTCGAGAGAGTTAGAGGATACCATCGACACGCTTCTCTTTCGTGAATGACACCAAAAAGAGTGGGAAGGCCACCCTCGTATGCCACGGGAGGAACCCGTACCGGCCTATGGACCGCCAGAACCAGTGGAAGTTCCTGAGTTCGAGGATGTTCCGGAACCCGAGGAGGTTCCCAACCGTGGAGACCGTGAAAGGGTCCCACTCCTTTCATGCACGACCCCTCAACAAGGAGTGCAAGAAGGGACCGGATTTTATCCGGGAATGTTCTATGCCCCGATTTCAGCCGAGCAAGATATGGACCCTGTGATTTCAAATGAGTGTACCGTATGGGCCCGGATTTCACCGAATGCCTTTCGACCCGGATTCTGGGGATGTACGGCCCGGATTCCAACCGGAATGCCAGATGGACCGGGTTCCACCCGGGAACACAAGATTTGGATCGGGATACTATCCGGAGCACACCGGACCCGATAACCAACCCGCAAAGACAAGCCGGGCCGTAACCCAGGAATGCAACAAATGTACGCACTGTGATGATCTAATCATTCACCGTGATTTCCCGGATACCAGCCCAAAGCGAAGAAGCACGACCATGTGAATAAGGCTGTGAATGGGAATCACACCATTCGAGGGTGCTACAGGACTCGGAAGCCGAAAATTGGATCACTCGACGGGAGCTTATATTTTGAGGCTCTTATGTGCCCGGAGGAAGAAAGTAGCAAATCGCTACTTTACCGTTAGCCGAGAGCCTTGCATGGTGGCGATACAGTTGTAAGTCGCCCAAACCGCATGGTTTACTTGGACCCGATTTCGTGGATCGCTTGGAAAATTCATGCCTCAAATCTACCGTGACGCAAAGCACGAGGAATTCCTTCGCCTGTTCCAAGGCAGTCTCTCTGTGGCCGATTATGAGGCCAAATTTACAGATCTTGGGAGATATGCACCCGACTATACCAATAAAGAACACCAGAAGTGTCGCAGATTTGAGCGAGGATTACGTGACGAAATTCGGAACATCGCCACGCTGTCGATTCTCTGACTTCAGGAGCTGGTGGAGGCCTTCGCCAGAGTTGAGTCAAGCATGGACCAGCCAGGTTTAATGACGGAGAAGGCGAAGAAGAGAGGTATACTCGATTCGTGAGGCTAGCATGACACGCCAAGAAGAGCAACCTAGCGGCAAAGGGATGTTCTTTTACGTGAAGCCGAGAATCGAAGAAGCCCCAATGCCCTACATGCAAGAGATATCATTCCGGAGAGTGTCGAGCGGGCCTTGGAGTAGGTATTTGCTATCATCATGCCTGTACCAGACATTATATGAAGGAATGTCCCCTATTAGTTCGTGGAGTTGGTGCAGTTCTCCCAACTCCAAGGAGGCCAAAGCGCACCACCATCGGGATACTCCGCCGTGGGTAGTAGTGGGAGCAATAGAGGAGGATCTTCGGGGAGATCTCAAGGGAAGCCGAGGAGGTCGAGGAGGCCGAGGAGTTCGTTAACTGACGATGGTACAGCCTTTATGGTGACACAACAACAGCCGCAATGCGGTACCCGGGACGACATTCCGCATGAACAAGAATGAGTAATCATAGGTTGACTCTTGCATTCCCTAGTGCATTAGTATTAAATAAAAGACTTGTGGATGTATAACTACTACTCTATATTTGTGGTCATGTTGCCTAGACTCTCATGTATGTGGCTATATGTTGATTTTATTTGGTTTGATGATCCGTGATACAATGCATTATGTTTATGATTATCTAAGTCTTGGGAGTGTACCTATCGCTATCGGGCTTTTAGTTATATCTTCTTGACGGGTCTGGTGTAACATCCGTCTTATTGAGAGATGCGTGTTACATTTAGTAGGGACGGTATTACATCTAAGTGGTCCTTGCTGGGAGATCCGCAACATTATCTTTATGATGGAGCCCTGTAGGATTCTTTCACCGCCACAAGAATTTGAATCATCTAATGAGTTGGAAGGAGATCACGACGCGTTGCAAGTGGTTTGATCGGTTAGCAGATCAAGGAAGAGCACAAGAAGCCATCAGGGTTGTTAGTACCCTTGGAGGTCCCAGAATAGAAGTGGAAAATATGGTATTCCAGGTAGAGTTCCCATAGAAGAGTATATTTAAGAACAAGATGTTACCTCTAGTGAAGGCACTGTAGAGTCATCACTAAGTGGAAGAAGCTACTTGGGAACGAGGACCGTATGAGGAATAGTACCCTTCGCCCATGTAGTTATCTATTGTAAGGAAATTTGGGGATCTAAATTCTTAAGGGTGGGAGAATTGTAACATCCCAGAATTTCATAAGTCCATTCAGTAAAATTTTGAAAATTTAAATGAGTTTAATTAACTTAAAACAGATTAATTAGTATAAATCTCAAGTTAAAGAAAATTAGAATAAAATGGACCCAAATCCATCCTCGCAACTATAGGGCCGAGCGGGGCCTTAATGGGCCAGGCCAGAGTTATATAGAATAGTTGGAGATGGATGGTCAGCCGAGTTCGATTAAGTAAATCAAAGATTATTTAAATATTAATTAATCCAGATTAATTAAGTAGGAATATCGGACAAAAGTTAGAGTCCCGATAAAGTCGATCTGGCTTAGTCAAAAGCCAAGATTCGCGGATCTGGGTCGGAAGAGGAAGATGACCCGTGACGCTACCGCCGTACCTCGGTGTCATTGGAGTCATCGACCCGGATTCTCTGGACTGGCCTGGAAGAATAATTGATAAGATAATATTTCTTAAAAAGGTGACGAGACATAAAGTAAAAAGATAAAGTAAAAGATAAAATTATTTTAAAGATAATATATTATAACAAATGAATAATTGATTAGATTAAAAAAATAAAAAAATAAAAAAAATAAAAAGGTATCTCTCTGTCTTTAAAAGACAGAGATGAGAGAAAGAGAGAGAGAAAAGCAAATCTCTCTCTCTCTCTCGATCTCTCTCTCAATCAAGGCCGGCGTCCGCCCCCTTTCGAGCCGGTGGAGCCGGTACCATCAGCCGTCCCACCGGAACCGGGTTGCTTCCTCCCGGGCCTTCCACTCCGCCAAGTAGCCCACCCCTTCCTCGGTCCGGCCATTGCCGCCGCTCCTCAAGGCTGCCGCATCACTGCCCAGCCGCGACAGCCCTCAAGGCGGTGCCTTCCGCGACGTGGCCACCACGCGCCGATATCACATTTACACTGTGAAGCCTCCTCACACGCAGCCCGGCCACGGAAAGATATACAAGTGAAGCTCGCCATCACAGAATTCCCGGTGGCCGACAAAGTACCACGCGAACTCCTCCACACGTACAGGCCCAGATTCAGCCTGATCTTGGTAAGCTGAGTAGAGATTAGCAAGGGAGGGAACTAATTGGATGAATGTCGGTTAATTTACTGAAAATGGACAGGGGTATGTTTATAGTGTTAATGGATGGGTTTAGGAATGTATGGATGAAGATATTTATTCATTTGATTAAATTCTTATTGTTAAATGCGAATGATTGTATATTTTCGGGGCCCTCCAAATAGAGGAGGTGCTGCCGAATTTTCGTAGAAAATCTTAAGTATTGTTAGTTGATTAACCTTTCATGATCACGCGTAACACTCGAATTCTTTGAGTAATAGATAGTTATTCGATAGTTAATAATGACCGGAGTTAATTCTTCCAAGTAAGGGCTAGTTCAGATATCATGTTGTAGGGAATACACAATTCATTCTAATAGAGAATCATGCTTTAGTTGATTAATGAAATTATCGTGCTTAAATAGTATAGAATGAGAATGTCTTAAGAATACGAAGTTCCGTGTTCCTAAAGAAATCTCAGATTCTTTTAGCATAGAATTCTATTTGTTTTTCATTAGAAAAACAAATCTAGAGATCGATCCGTATTTATAGAATTCATATTTCAATTATCGAAAGGGCAAAGGGCAAGTCGTCAATACCGCCGAGGGACGAGCATCTAAGCTTCGAATCGGACTAAGGTGAGGGAAATCAATTGCATACTTTGCTAGTTTTACTGTATTTTTTTAATGCATACGCTTTTCAGTTTTAAAAGCATGAACCTTGGGTTTCGTAAAAGTTTTTAGAGTTTTATAAACCATTTCATGCTTAGTAATCAGTAACAGAAAAGAGAATAGTTACAGATACAGAAAGACTACATTCTATTGAAAATACTTGTATAGACCAGAGTGGCTCGTGATGAGCCAGAGAGTACGACGCTGAGTTATGATAGGGGTGATTTAATTCTCGTTTCAAAAATGGCAAACTATCTGTTTTTACTTCCTTTTATAAAATCAAAACCCCCCCTTTCCAATCCCTTTTGGGATGCTCAAAGCCAGACGATATATATACTCAACCTCGCATCGATATACTCGTTGGTTCTTTGGCCATGCAAGATTGAAGTAGATGTGTAGTCGAGAATAGTCTTGTGTATCGGGATGATGCCGTTCCCTTCTAGAGATAGAAATCATCTGAGGAGAAAGAGGGCAATGTACTAGGGGAATCGGTTTCATAATTGATTCACAAGACGTAGAAACAGAAACTCAGATATGCATTTTTAAGAAAATACATGGATAAATGTTTACTTAGCCAAAGATTCGTAATGCTTTTCGATATATTTAATTGATAATTTCTATTCGTTTTACACGCTTTTACTTTTACAGCCTTTGTTATTTTTACATCGGTACAGCTTTTACCCGACAGTGGTTTCTCGCTTCAGCTGAAGCTCCAAAGTGCTTCACCCCCACTTCTTGACATTTGTTTCGCGTAGCTAGATGTGTGTTCTTCTAGCGTGTCGTCTGATCACGAAAGTAGAGGAGATGACGCATCAGAGTTGGCTCGATCCGAAGTCTAGATATCCTATTGTCTATCTATGAGCGCGTTGTGAGATCTATGTTCCGCATAATATTTTATTTGGTCTTGTATAAAACAATATCTATCTTTCGAGGAGTTGTTATAATAAGTTGCTTAATTACCTTCCGCTTGTTATTTTATCCCAAGAATTAGCGTGACATGTTCTTTAGGTTTAGGGTTCATGCCCTAGATCTGGCTGGTGTGACACCTGGGTCCTGAAAGGGATAAGGGTGTTACAGCTTACTCTCCTAGAGATGCGACGCCGGAGTAAGGAATCTTCCACTGGAAGCTCCGATCCAGTACATCAGTATCAGAATTGCCATACCCGAGGGGATATCGTCAGAGATCGGAGAAAGAGGGAAATCTCCCACTCTTCAGATCGATCAATAGACCGGAGGCCAGGACCCGATTACCAGCGCATCGATCCTAGGGGTATTATCATTCTCCAGATCGATATCATTCCTTTCATGACCGATCTCCACATCGTCGTCATCCCAGACACCGATCCCCTCGGCGCGATTCACCATATCGCCGTTATCCATCCCCACGACGATATATCTCTGAAAAGGACAGAGTTCAATAACTTGTTCCACACACCACCTCTCCCTTTATAAGGGAAATTTGGGAAGCCACTTTTCCCGAACATTTCAGACCGCCAAATGTTCATCATTATGATGGGACGTCCGATTCCCAAGAACATTTGGAGAGTTATTGTGATGAAATGATGATTAACCAAACAACTGGGGCCGTCATGTGTCGAGCTTTCCCTCGAACACTCATTAATGACGCCCATGATTGGTTTAGGGGTATCCCCCCAGGAACAATACACAGTTTTCAACAACTCTCTAACCTCTTTCTTCGTAATTTTGCCAACAACAAGAGATTGAAGAAAAATCCTATGATGTTGTTGGGATTCAGGCAAAGACCAGAAGAGAGTCTACGAGGCTACATAAGCCGCTTCAACAAGGATATCAATGGCATGGTTGATATTAACTTTGCAACAGTTGTGGGAATTACTGTGAAGGGGTTAAAGGATGGACCCTTTAAAGACTCCCTGACCTGAGAACCCCCAGCTGGTCTCTCGGATTTCCAAGTCACAGCTGAAAAATACATAGCCTATGAGGAGATGAAGGCTAAGTGGTAAGAGAGTGACCTCCTACAAATGGAGGAAATCAAAAAGAAGAAGCACCACTCATAACCGTACAAAGAATGGAAAGAGGGAGCTCTGAGAGGTGATAAACCACGGAGGGAAGGGGGCCAGAACCCAAACCGATTAGATCGGTTTGATGAGAGGAGGCCTCCACAGCATCAGAAATATAAACCTGAAAGGACAGGAAAGTACCATAATTACTCTATTCTTAACACCTCCCGGGAAGACATTCTGTCCCAAATTCAAGATCAGAAGATACTGAAGCCCCCACAACCAATGAAAGACAATCCAAGGAGAAAGAAGAGTAAGAAGTTTTGCTCCTGACCGTCTCCAAGCTACCCAAGAAGAAGTGGATAAACTTTTGAAAGCAGATTTCATTCGAGAGGTATATTACCCTGAGTGGTTATCAAATGTTGTACTAGTCAAAAAAATCCACAGGAAAGTGGAGGATGTGTGTGGATTTCACTGATCTCAATAAAACATGCCCTAAAGACTACTATCCTCTGCCTCTTATCGATAACTTAGTAGATTCTACATCGGGGTACGAAATGCTTAGTTCTCTCGATGCGTATCCGGGTACAATCAAATCCGAATGGCAGAATCCAATGTGGAGAAGACTTCCTTCATCACTGGAAGAGGAACATACTGTTACAAAGTCATGCCATTTGGTTTAAAGAATGTTGGTGCCACTTTTCAGAGATTGGTAAACAAAGTCTTCAAAAATCAGATTGGGAGAAATGTAGAAGATATTGTTGATGACATCCTGGTGAAAAGCGATAAGGCCGAATGACATATTACCGATCTGCAAGAAACTTTTGCTGCACTTCGAGCACACAGGATGAGCCTCAATCCCAATAAATGTATGTTTGGTGTCCGATCTGGAAAATTTTTAGGTTTCATGCTCACACATCGGGGAATTGAAGAAAACCCGGAGAAGATATGAGCTGTCCTAGAAATGAGATCCCCAAGAACAATCAAAGAAATACAGAAACTCAATAGCAAATTAGCAGCCCTGGGCAGGTTCATTTCGAAATCAGGAGAGAAGAACCTTCCCTTCTTCCGGGCATTAAGAAAAGCTCCAAAGGTAGAATGGAATGAAGAATGTGAGAAATCATTCATGCAATTGAAAGAATATTTGCAATCACCAGCTTTGTTAGCAAAGCCGCAACCAAGGGAAGAGCTTTATGTTTACTTGTCTGCAACCGATGCCGTTGTCAGCTCGATATTGGTAAAAGTTGTGGATAATTTGCAAAAGCCAGTATACTACACAAGCATGGTCCTCACTGATACTGAATCAAGATATCTTTCCCTTGAGAAATTGGCCTACGCTTTAGTGGTTTCCGCTCGGCGACTTCGCCCTTATTTTCAATCACATCGGATAAGGGTGTTGTCCGATCAGCCATTAAAGTAGATCCTACATCGGCCAGACACATTAGGACGCCTAGCCCGATGGGTACTTAAGCTTGCGAAGTATGATATCAGCTATGAACCGCGTACTTCTATAAAGGCACAAGTACTTGCAGACTTCATTGTTGAACTTACAACAACTACTGATGATGATCCTTTAAACAACAAACTATATGAAACCAGGAACGACCTTTCATCCCAATGGATCTTACACACAGATGTATCCTCCATGGGAGACAGTTCGGAGGAGGACTGATCCTACAATCACCATCTGGATGGAGCACTTCTACTGTTCTAAAATTTGGATATAAAGCAACCAATAACGAGGCTGAATATGAAGTTATGATAGCTGGATTACAGTTAGCTCGCGGTCTTGGAGTACGGAATCTGCAAACCAACACTGATTCTTAGTTGGTTGTGGGCCATATGAATGAAGAGTTTGAAGTAAGGGAAGACCATATGGTCAAGTATAAGTCTCTTTTACAGAAGCTCACCACAAGCTTTGAAAAATGCCACATCTCCAAAATCCCCAGGGCAAAAAATTAGAAGACCGATCTACTATCTAAATTAGCCTCAGCAAATGCCAACCAGTGAACCATTCCCCTAAAAGAACCGGTCATGCACAGATTCCAAAATAAGCTGCACGCCTGATTTGACAAATCGGACGAAATTGTCAAATTAAATATTCAAGGAAAGGAGAAAAGGAATGTTGGAGCAAACAAGTCACAGAAGTACAGTACAGGAGAGAGGAGAATCATTAAATGAAAACACTGGAGCAGATATCAACATGGTAGGCCCCAGAACGATCTGATCTCAGAAATACTTAGCTTCATTAACTCAAACAATAATCAAAGAATATTTGATCATCATTCGAATTAATTCGCAAGCACACTTGATGGGGGCCTATTGATAGGGATGAAAGTATTAAGACACGTGGCATTCATCCAAGTAGGCCACATGTCAAGGTAACAAGGCAAGGTCCTTTAGTACCAACATATCGATCCATGATTGGATTATGATTGGGTCATTTCGATATAGCCTTCTCGCCCAGATCAGGTCAACACGATATGATATGTCTTACCGATCTGATGTAGAAACCCGATGTATCAATATTGTTGTGTAACTCATCGGGATCGGAAAGAACTCTCCCAATCTGACATGTGTTAATTAGTAAAGGTACTCCTGGACCGATAGTTATCTATCAGTCTCAACATTCTAGAATAAATACAGCTGCAGACAGCCTGGCCTTCTAGAAGAGTTACAGCTGGAGACAGCTCAGACGATTAGCTGGCGCTTAGTTAGCCCTTAGTTGGCGCTTAGCTGGATGGACAGCTGGCAAACACGTGACTAAATTGAGAAGCGTGCTCAGCACGCGACCAGCGCCTATAAAAGGCAGAGATCACAACTCATTTGGACAAGATGAATTCTAGCAGCGAAGTTCTGCCCATTTGGAATCAGGATCCATTCTCTCTCTTCTCTTTCTGCTTTCCATCTGTGGAATCATTGTAAGATCTCTTGTACACCTAATGATTGATAGTGAGATCTCTCTTTCCTTTGGTTTTTCCCCATTGATTAAAAACCACGTAAATCCGGTTTCTCTCTTCTTCTGTTTGGACTCTCACTTGATTTTCCACTAAGATAGCCACCCAATCAATATAAATTCAATTGTTTGGTTAAAATTGGGAACTCAATCCGATTTTAGCTCTAACATATATAATTTTTTTAATATATTGAAAAAAATATATTTTTTATTAAATTAATAAAATATAAACAATAGAGGGATATAATTTTAATTTATTTTATTGGTTTCCTCTAATATATCAGAAAATCATCTTTTTTTTAAAAAAAAAATATCTGTTTTTTTTTTGTAAAAAAAATCCTCTAATGTATGTAGCTTGGGCACCATGATCTCTTCTTCATTTAGTTATTGTGTGTACTCATGCATAGAGAATGCATATCATGAAAAAAAAATAGTGCATGAAATGATTTATAAATAAATGTTCAGTTTGAACGGTGGTTTATGAAATTGATCATGAGTGTTTATGAAATTGATCATAAGTTGTTATCATATCATTTGAATGAAATAAAACAAAAAAGAAATATAAATAATTTAGTTTGTAAACAAAGATGTGTGATGTTGATATTGTATGTTATCTAAATATATAAATAATTTTAAAATATGTTATCGAAACAAATGAAGACCTAAAGAAATTTATAATAAAAAATTAAGAAAAATTTTCTTTATTACTTGAATATTGTTGAGTAAAACCGTAAATGTGAATATATAATGTTACGGTTAAACAGAGGAAGACACTGACTATATAAAAAGAAAATGCTCATCTTACATAAAAGAGAATAATAAAAATAACAATCTAATACAATGTAATAATCTCACATGCCTAACTAATTTAAACGCAAGAAATTTGTCAACCATCACGAGTCAACTCACTAGCCGATCTTGTTCATGAAATAATTCATGAGCTTCCAACAAATTTTTTCATCTAAGATAGAACATATTAATCACTATTATAAAGAATATAAATAGATTAAATCATTCCATTCTTTTTAATACATGTCAGATATTGTTGGAGTATGGAACTCGTATTTACTGTATACATAGTGGCAAAAGAGGCAGATGCTAGAGCAAGCGGAGTGGAGTGTAGCAGAGGGTTGATATATTTTGTCTGGAATGTCGATTAGGGTTGGGGGTGCAGGGGCAACACCCCCGCGTTATGGTACGAGGTATTATTATAATTTCGGTACATCTAGGGTTAATATAAATACATATGATCTATCTCTAATTTTGATGATAGTGAAAAATATTGCCGCTCACTCCCTTGGATGTAGGCAGATCGCCGAACCACATAAATCTCATTGTGTGCTATTTTTCTCTTGATTTCTTGATTATTTGGTTTTATTCATTATAATTGTTGCACCATAAACAACAGATTCAGTCCTAGATTTTTAACACACCTATTATTAAATAGATCTAGGTTCACAAAAAAAAAAAGAGATTGGATCAAAACCAAACTCAATTTGAACTGAGCCAACTCATTTTTTTTTTCTATTTATTATTATAGTCAAAGTCTGACTAGCTGTTGAACACAAAACTACTAAAGTGAATACAGCATATTATATATTAATTTCAAGTGATAATTGATCTCTATACTCTCATAAGTTTTGTCGTGTCTCATTCTTCTAGCTTATCTTGTTTGTCATGGCACGGTGGAAAGTAAGGATGTGGCCGGATTATAAGAAATCCAAGTTCTTGGTTTATGTGAAAGATTGTTTTCAGAACGACTCCCTGTTCTTTGGGGCACTCACGAAGTTTTTTGAGTTTTTCTGCAACAAGCCCATTGCTGGGACTTCACTAGCGGATTTACTGAATGTTTTCTGTGACTCTAATTTGAAAAAGATAGGGGGAAGTGATGGACCGACTTATGACACATTTGAAGGTGTGGTTAAACTGCTCACCCAGATCAATGAGAAGGATATGTTAAGGATATGTTTGCTGAATTTCATCTGCTTTTTTATAAGGATTATTCAGATGAGCATGAGAAGTGTCTCATTGCAAAATTGAACCCAATTTTTTATATTTTTAAACAATATAAAAACTCTAGAGATATATATTTTAAATTTATTTTGTTGGTTTCCTCTAATATATCATAAAATCTGTTTTTTTATATAAAATATCAAGTTTTTTTTTAAAAAATGGAGTATCCTTTTCTAAAATGGACCATCCTCTAACATATATTTATAGCTTGGGCACCTTGATTTCTTCTTCATTTAGTTATTGTGTGTACATGCATAGAGAATGCATATCATGAAAAAAAAAGCATGAAAAGATTTATAAAGAAATGTTAAGCTTGAATGGTGGTTTGTGAAATTGATCATGAGTTGTTATCATATCATTTGTATGAAATAAAAAAAGGTAGAATTTAGTTTGTAAACATAGATATGTGATGTTGATATTGGATGTTATAAAATAATTTTAAAATATATTATCTAAAAAAAATGAACACCCAAGGAAATTTATATAAAGATTGAGCAAAAAAAAAAAAAATTATTACCTAATTAATTCTTGAGTAAAATTGTAAATGTGAATATATAAAAGGTTACATGGAGGAAGACATCGATTATATAAAAAGAAAATGCTCATCTTTCATAAAGAGAATTATAAAATAACAATCTAATAGGCCTCCTCATCCCGAGTTATTAAGACCTTAGAAAGGGGGTGGGAGCTAATGGCAGTCATTTGGACACTATGAGGAGAAAGATATCAACGATGTTTCCAAGACAAACGATGTGTTTTCTGGCAACTTATTTGTTACACTAAACTTCTCATTTTGTCTTGGTTTGATATAGCACACCAGGCAAAAAAGCTGATGCTCTAAGAAGCACAAAGCCTGGTCAAAAGAAGCATGCACTTATCACTGAACACCCCAGGGGTCTGATAGCGAGGAAGCCTAGGAGGGATGAAAGCAGCAAAAGGGGGAGAAGACAACGAAAGATATAATGAGTCCTTAGCATACTACAATATGTTCGTTAGTACCAAAGGGTTGATTGTTACACTTATTATGAAGCTACTATTATAAAGAAATGTGGTTTATCCCAATGTTATCAGAACCGGACCGGACATTGAACTGTTTAAGGTCCCGGGTCATCTGTTCATCGGTTCAATCGTCGGGTCAATTGGGTCAATGTCGAGTCAATATAAATATTAATAATAAAAAACTATATTAAATCATTTATAATAAAACTATTTTTAAAAATTATTATAAAGAAAACTATTATAAAAAACTATTTTAAATAAAAAATAAAAAATAACTATTTGAAATAATTTAATATTTAAAAAATAAAAATAAAAAATAAAAAATTGACCGGTTGAACCACCGGTTTAATAACATGTGCAATGACCGGTTCACCCGGTTCAACCCGATTTATTCCGGTTCATCCCGGTTCAATTGCTTATTTGGGTTAATTACAGAACCAGACCAGTTCCATGGCTGGTTCACCGGTCGGACCACCGGTCCAATTCAGTTTTGATAACACTAATTTATCCATCTTTTTCAAACAAAAAAAAACAATCTAATACAATGTAATAATCTCATATGCCTACCTGATTACAATGACAAGGAATTTGTCTAGCCGTCTTCTTAATGAAATAATTCATAAAATATTTTTTATATTCCTAATAATAAGATTTTAAGATAAAAATTTCATGAGCTTCCAACAAATTTTATAAACAAATTAAATTGGTCAAAAGATAGAACATGTTAATCACTATTGTAAGGTATATAAATTGATTAAATCATTTCAATTTTTTTATACATGTAAGTTTCAGACCTATAGTTTTAACAAACCTATAAAACAGAGCCAGGTTCATCTAAAAAATAAAGAGATTGGATAGACTCAATTCAAACTTATGAGCCAACTCTTTTTTTGTTTTTGATAAAGGCGACAAGAGCCCCCCAAGGGAAGTCGAAGGGTGTGTGCAGACGTGGGGGTTCAATTTCGGGTAATCCGCAGAAAAACATCATCACGCTTGAACCTCACCTTAGCCTGGTTGACACCTTGCCCTCTATGCATGGCCACCTTTTAGGCATGAGACCTTTAGCCTGAGAAGCCATCAATCCACCATCTCTTGAATCAGCTTGGGGAAGAAAACTATCATGTTGTGTTTGCACACAGTGTTGCCTAAGAGGCCTTAAAGACAAAAGCAAACCTCATGTGGGAATAGAAAAAAATGCTTGTGTGTAGTGTGTTTTGCACCTCGTTCTATAAATTTTGATCATCTTGCTATTTGATGTATTTGTATATACATGACTACTTTGAGTCTGTCCCATCTTCCTTCAAACAATTATTGAAGAGCTGGATTTATTGCAGTAATTGAAGAATGACTCGGTTACTTTGACCCTGTGGTTGTGGTTGACCAACCTGATTCAGTAACTTTGGCCCCTTGGGAGACTCCTGTTGAGGTCTTAAACGCTCTAATGGCAGCCTCCGCTTGGCTCGACAGGCCGGACTTTTGTGGCCTTGTAGAGACCACCACTTGATGGTACAGTAGGAACTTAAAATTTAGAATGATTAATTAGTTGCTAATTAATTATGAAATGAAAATACTAGAGAATAGGGGGACTAAAGTGAGAAAGGTCCATAGGTTCATGCATGAGGGCTTGCATGTAATGGATTTTTAATGGAAGGGTTTAAAGGAAAAGTTATGGACCTTAATGCATAATGACCATCTCACATGCGTGTGAGGTGAAATATTAGATCATGGACTCAATGGAGAATTTATGGAATATTTGGGTTTTAAAAGCAAACCATGGCTTATTTGGAAGATGGGCCGGAATTTGGCTAAATGATGGGCCAAAAGATGGATGGAAGAGTTGGTTAAGTGTACATGAAGAGATAGTGAGCTGCATTCACCTAGTGGACTGATTTCATATAGTGGGCTGCTCTACACTCATTAGTGGGCTGAATTCAATCTGTGGACCACACACATGGGCTGCATAAATGGTTGGAAATGGCTAAGTACACAGTGGGTTGTGAGTTCTATGTGTGAGTGTGTTTGTTGTAGTGTGTTATGTCTCTCCATGTTGGCAATCAGTGGGGTTGTATCTTAGTTGGACACTTGTAATATTTGGATGTGTCCATGTGTCTTGAGGTGTTGTAAAGGTGGCAGGTTTTCTCCTATGTTAGCATGGAGTCATTGTTGGTCTCTTTGTAGGTTGTAAGTGATGATGAGGGTATGATATATATAGGGTAGTCTAATAGAGTAAGGAGTTGAAATGGGTTGACATGGGGTTAATTTTTTTTTACCCATCTGAACAATGTTGCTTTTTCGATCCGGCACCTCAACTTTTTTAACTCTATAAAACAGCCCCAACTTTTTTTTAAGTTTCAAATAAACACCTCCGTTATCATCCGTGTGACGGCCGTGATATTAATAAGCCCACGTGCAAGTCACGTGATAGTTTTTCACTAAATGGCAGAGATTTAAGAGTGGGCCCATGTTTCTTTTCTTTTTTTTATCTTCTCTCTCCTAAACCCCTCCACCACCTCATCATCCATCCTCTCCTCACCCCCCGACCCTCTATGCAACATGATCCTCACCACCATCACGAGGCCTCGAGGAAGGAGATGGTGGGGCTAGCATTGTCTTTCTAGTGGACGTAAGAGAGGACGCGGAGCTCGTTGTTGGGGTTTAAGTGCAGGATGGTGAGCTACTTGTTGACAATGAAACGGTCTTCGGGGTGGTAGAGAAGCTTTACTAGTGGTGCCGTCGTGCCGCCAAAGAGGATCACGATGAAAAGCAACATCGAGTGTTGTTGCTTGTTCACCACCTGGCGTACATGCATGCATATATATGGATGAATGCATAGATCTCAATGCAATAAGAAGCTGTCATACGAAGCGTACCAAGGTAACGGCGGGCTTAACTTGCATCAGCGGGCATGTGAACACAGGTGCCAACCCTAACTCCACCCGAAAACCGGCTTAGGAGTGAAGGGTTGGTCAACACCTATATGCACATCACCCTTCCATGAGTAGCCGATGTGGGACTAAAGTCGTAACACTACTCCGCCCATCAAAGCTGACGTCCTCGTCAGCCGACACCCGGACGCCGGGAACCGGACTCTGGGCCGCAACCCGCTCCGAGAACCCTCTCCGGCGAGTGACGGGACCGCCCTTGACCGCGGCACAGGCCTAACCCTGGCGAACGGATCCCCACACCGACCCTCTCAATGAAAGCACCAACTGATACGCCCACGAGCGTACCAAGGTAACGGCCTGGGCTTAACCCCAGACCGCGGGCATGTGAACACAGGTGCCAACCCTAACTCCACCCGAAAACCGGCTTAGGAGTGAAGGGTTGGTCAACACCTATATGCACATCACCCTTCCATGAGTAGCCGATGTGGGACTAAAGTCGTAACAAAGCCAAAGTGGGACGCCCATGGGAGGGAGCTATGATTACATTCAGAAACAAAAACCAAACACCAATTCAATAACCCTAATAAAGAGCAGAACAAGAGAAGCTAGCTAAAAACTAACATCTTAAAAACAGAAAATATATATAGCACCACATACCTCTTTGTGTGCCTTTGGAACTGTTGGTATTGTTCTTATTGATGCATGGGTGATTGACACCATGCATGAGGATGAGAGTTATCATACAATGAATGGAGACCTTATGTATGCTTTCTTTACATTCTCGAAGCTCAAAGGATAAGTTCATGGACTAGTTCCTATAACCCAGCACCGGAGAATTTCTCTTTCGGCATTGACCCGAAGAACTCCCTTCAAATAGTTATATGGCAAGGATCAGACACACCTCATTGGAGAAGCCATGTTTGGAATGGGAAGTCATTGAATGGAACTCGTGAGAGCAATGCCAATGGTAATAGGTCGTAGTATGTTCTCAAGGTAGCCGTGAACAACGATGAGATCTCCATCATGTTTAGTCCTACACAAGGGACAGTGTATGCACTAGAACCAACTGGTACTTTGAAGATGATGCATGCATGGAATGATGTTTTAAAGAACTGGATTATGGTTTGATGCATGGAAGATGATGCATGGAATGATGCATGTATGGAAGATGATGCATGCATGGAATGATGTATGCACTTGAACCAACTGGTACGCCCTAGTCACGCTGGCATGGCTCACCTGCAGCTCAAGCTCCCTCAACGCGCATGGAATGATGCATGCATGGTTTGATGCATGGAATGATGCATGCATGGAAGATGATGCATGCATGGAATGATGTATGCACTTGAACCAACTGGTACGTCTTGAACCCTAGTCACGCTGGCATGGCTCACCTGCAGCTCAAGCTCCCTCAACGCGCTCATCATCCGCGCTGCCAAGTGCTCGCCGCTCCAGAACTGCACCCGTATCACGGCCTCCTGGCCCACCATTCACGGCTTCCACGTTGTTGAAGGGCGATTCGGACTTGGTCGCATGTTTTCTCCCTCGTTTTTTTGGGCGTTGGTGGTCGGAATCGAGAGACAAGGACTTTTCATTGAGAGTCAGGGTTGGAGTTGGAGGGACGGTGGTGGTGGTGGTGTTATGTGGAGAGGAGATGATGGAGAGTGCTTGGTGGATGAGCAAGCTGGAGTCTTTGGGGAGGTGGAGGGTGAAGGCGAGCTCAAGGACGCCGGTGTTAGAGAGAGGGATTTAGACGAGAGTTTGGATGGAGTGGATCTGAGCCTCCTCTGCGCGGGGACAATCGGAGGATTGGAGGGACTGGGAGCCAGAGAGTCAGATGAAGGAGGAAGAAGAGAAGGAGCGGGAAAGGAGGGTAGAGAAGGAGCCGTCGGGGAAGGAAACCTTGGAGGAGAGGAGAGAAGAGGAGGATGGGAGTCGCCGGAGGTGGGGAGGAAGGGGGAGTGGAGCATGCCGTCGCCGACGCCGATGCCGTTGTCGTCGATGTGGGCGGCGAGGAGGGAGAGAAGGGAGAGAAGGGTTATAGTAATATAATAACTCTATTGTAATAGAGTCATAATAGGATTATAATATGGTTAATCAAAAAATTAGAGATTTAATCTTACGTCCGGATGATAACGGAGGTGTTTATTTGAAACTTAAAAAAAGTTGGGGCTGTTTTATGAAGTTAAAAAAGTTGAGGTGCCGGATCGAAAAAACAACATTGTTTAGTTGGGTAAAAAAAAATTAACCCGTTGGCATGTGATAAGGACGTTGCTTGTGAACTTAAGAGCAAAGTGGATTAATTAGAGGGGCAAAATGGAAATTTGATAGGCTTCAAATAGTGCCCCATTATGGCAGCTATGGCACAATTTACGATCATACATCTTTTTCAGATTTTTGGGTTGAAGAAAAGGTAATAAAGGCCGTCAAGTTTACGAATTAATTAAATTTGATGTGCTTAAGATTAATTAAAGAAAGTGGAGGGGTTAAGTGCAAAGTAAACATTTCATGAGAGTTAAGAATGGAAAAGGACTTAGATGGAGGTTTTAAAAGAAACATGGTATCTTTGCAAAATGCCTATTATTAAGGGGACTTGCATATATGTACGGTTTGAATGCAAATTCATGAGGGTTAAGATATAATCAAGTGGTCAAATAAATCTCATTCAATGCTATTGTAATAAAATCATCTCATGCTATACCTCTCCCATGAATAATAGTGCATGGAATGGATGTGATAAGACAATGGCATGGAAAAGGGCATGTCCCCCTCACTTGCACAACCGGGTAGCTACTCCCTAGCAATTATTTAATTATTTCTTTTTAAAAGAGAAGGAGAGGACCACGCCTAAGCCAGGGGGTTCAACTTTGAGATGCTTGAAAAGATTAAGAAGCATATATGCCATGGAAACTCAGTATTGACTTTCGCATTCCTGGAAAACATGAAGAAAATGGATGGTTTCGGCTTCTAGTGATCGTCATCCCCAATTGTTAAGAATTTTTGATATAAAGATAACCACCATTTATAAAACCCAAGCACTTAGATATTTCATGGTGGACATCATTTCTATTTAAGCATGTTCACATTCTTTCAAACTCCGGATATGGTACTATTGTTTACATCCCAACATCCCTACTTTAAGTTCAACTGGGCTCTTTGTTTGTTTTGTGAACCAGTTGTAACTTTTTTTCTTTTTTTTTTTGTTTTTGGTCGGTCAAGATCGGCGTATGGCTTCAGCCTTGTTGGCGTATACCGATCAGCGCCTGTAATTACTTCGCGTGGTTAATTTACTAGCTCTGATACCATGTTAAAAATTTTTAATATGAGGGTAACCACCACTTATAAAACCAAAGCACTTAAGTATTTCATGGTGGGCCTCCTTTTCTATTTAAGCATGTTCACATTCTTTTAAACTCCCGATGTGGTACTATTGTTTACATCCCAACACCAATAACCATGCCCGTGGCTTTGCCTCCATGGATTTCAATGCCTCCTTTAAGCTTCTGTACTGTGATTCAAGAGCTTCTCTAAGGCCAGAGATCCGACAAACCAACACTACAGCGACACTCTCTTCTTATGGTACGTTAGGAGCTAATAAAGGTGTTGTCTTGACGCATGCTAATCTTATATCCATGACTGGGCTCTTTGTTCGGTTTGAAGCTTCACAATATGAGCTTGGATTGCGATAGAGGTAAGTGATCTTGCCTCGTATCCACTCTATGGAGTGTTTTTTGGATCTTGCAATTAGCCTGTTAATTGATATTCCATTGATCTCCTGATTGATTGATTTCCCTATATATGTGGATTTATACATATATGTTGATGATTGGATTATTGTTGTGTGAATCCATTGTGTATGTATGCTTGGTTGGATAGATACTATTTTCCACTTGACCTGTGTTGCTCTTGTGGAGGATTCCGCCTGTTGCAGTGGAGTGTAGTTCTGTGTTGGCGTTCGGGGCCGGTGGACACCCCATTCGTGCTTTCCCTGGTAGGGGGATGGAACTCTGCTGTTCTGATAGCCCGTCAGTGGGATGATACGTTGGTCGTGTACGTACATGTATGATTGTAGCGCTACCGGACTTGCGAGTCCGATCAACTGAGTTGGTCGACATCGGATATAGCTGGTGACTGCACGGGGGATGACGACTCATGAGTAATTGTAGCTATACTCTTATCAGACATGACCGCGGTCGTGTCTAGTCATGCTTATTTGATTTGCTTTTGTTTCAACACTTCATGATTTGATAGCATGATTTATCTATTCATTATGAGATTATTTACTGGGCTTTCCTTCCGAAAACTCATATACTTGTTGACACTCTTTTTCAGATCCCGAGGATTAGGTCGCGGTACATTGAGGAGTTGCGCAGGATGCGGGGATTTGAGAGATGAGGTGGGAACCTCTTGTCAGCATTATAGTGTGAGAATCATTCTTAGTTTCCCGAGTAGGAGCCTGTATGATATGGCACTAGGGTTGTAACCCAGGGATTTACATATATATTTTTCCTGCTGTATTTTCATGCTTTAGACATGTTAATTACATTATATATATATTTCCCGCTTTGTGCATGTGATTTTGTATGATTGATCATCGAGGCTTCGTATCCGAACAGGGCCTCGGCCCGGTTTGGGTATGGCCGGTCTGTAGCGTGCCCGCAGGCCCGGGGATTTTGGGGGCGGGGCGTTACAGGCCTACACCGCCGCACGTTTCCGCTCGCTGGCATTCCTCAGCTCAGTGCCCTAGATGTAGGCATTGACCGCAGACAATCATTGATCCTGTCGGGGTACGTATCATGGGCGGTGATCAACAATCCTTCTTGTTACTTATTCTCTTTGCAACATTTTGTCAAGCACCTGATCTATATTGTCTTCCCCTTGGGTTTTCCGGGGTTGTGGGATTACAACTCAAGGTCAATAATAAAAGTATTCACACCAATCACTTTGTAAGTACCATCTATGATTTTCAACACACCACAAATTGTTGTACAATTTTAACTGCTCTCAACACCACTACTTTTGATCGACAGATTACGGGGTGTTTCCATGGTTCATTGGTTGCTCCGTCCGTGCTCCTGTGAGATTCTCCACTCCTCCACATTCATATGGGTGTTTCAGCGTCACCGCAGTTACTACTGTTCGCCGGAGTTTGCTCCTTCTCCCATTGGAAATCGCTCCGCTCTAGAGCTCAATTGATTTATAAATAATATTTTCAATGGAAAAGTGAATCAAATGGTTTTTTTTTCATGTTTGATCTAAACAAGTAAAAGAGTTAACTTTATGATTAATAAATATTTTTTTAATTGGGTTTAAGAGCACTAATCTGCTGTTGTTACGAAAACTCCAATATGATGCATCTCTTGTTTTCCTTGAGTGCAATAGATTTAATAAATAATATTTAATGTTTATATTTAATTTTAAAATGGTCATCTAAGAAAATAAAAATAAATAAAAATTTTGTTAAATATCTTTGGAGCATTTTAATTTAAAAATAATTTTGTTAAATTTGAAAATTTGTAGTTACCAATATATAAAATTTTTCCTGAAACCTAAATTTAAAAAGTAATACTTATATTTAACTTTTAAAGGAAAAGCATGGACATGTCTTGAATATTATTACCATCCTCATTGTTAAGAATAGACATATCTTGAATCCATTTCTTGGCGTTTATACCACACTTTCGAATGTACTCTGCACCTGCACCCCAATCAAAGAAACTATTTTATTCCTACTACAAGAATTGATTTTCCGTTCATTTTTACAAAAAAAAAAAGAAGATAAATTGAAGAACTATAATTTAAACACCTTGATGATCATTCTATTTATTCTTTGCTATTAAAAGATAATGGATAGCCAATTTAATGTTTCATAATTGTTGGGTTTTCTCCAAAATTATATATGTATAATCTTCTAGGCATATATTTTTTAATTTGTTTTATTGGTTTCCTCTAATATACAGAAATATCATATAAAATATCTGGTTTTTGAAAAATAAAAATTTCATAATCTTAATATTTTCAAGATGGAGTATTGTTTTCCAAAAATGAACTCTCTAATAAATAGCTTGGCACCTTGGCCTGTGGTTCATTAATTAAGTTAATGTGGTGCTCATGCATAGAGAATGCAAGTCATGAGAAAGATGGTGCTCATCATACTAAATTTATTCTAATATTACCACTATATTTATTCCATCTAATTGTGAAAATGATTAATTTTTAATATTATTTAGTATATTAATTTATCTAATTAAATATTTTAAATTATATTATATCATATCATATAAGTTATAACATTATATTTTAAAAGTTGAATTTAACATTAATAATATTTATTTGTATTATTATATTATTGTTAATTAACATAAATTGTAATAAAGAAAGCATACAAAAGAAAATAAACTAACACAAATCTTAAACACCAAATTTTTCTTATATCCGTAATGAGTATATGTGTATTTACATTACAAATAAGGAAAATTGCATGTATATTCTTTAAAACTATTGTCACGGCTCGACCCAAATCCCGGGACCTCGAGCACGTAACTAGATCAGTCATATCCAAACAGAGACAAGCCCCACTCAGATACAAGGCCTAAGTAGATACAACAGATAACATCGCATAATCCATAATATCTCAAAATAAAAGTTAGAGATCACCAAAATAAATACAAGGGTCCAAAATACCCTACACAGTATCACCCCTCTAGCATGGAATGCCGGAACATCAGGGTGTCCCGTCCCTGAACGTTCTCTCTCAAACCGGAGCTCACCTGCTCCTCTGATACGGGAGGAAAAACTAACTAACACTAGGGATGTCAACATCCTGAAATCAATCATACATCCATTAGAATCCAAACAAGCAAGGGAACATACATGCATGTATCCAAATCATCAAAAAAGCGTGATATCAATAAAATCATCCACACTCAAACAAAAATAACAGCAAGTCCAAGAAATCTCGAAATCGGGTGGAAACTAGGCAAGAGTACTTACCTGAAATCACGAAGTCTAGTGTTCCACGGAATCGCATCCCAACGCATCCACATCAATATATGGTAATGACAATCACTACTCAGTATCATTCCCAACATGAAGTGGGCTATTAATATTAATAGCAATATTAATGTGAAATTTCTGAAGTTAATGTGCAGTCCCAAATAAGAGGGATTGAAGAGATTCAGAGGAAGGAGACGAGGCTTGGAGAAGGGGAAAGAGGGGAAATGGATAAAGAGAGGATTTGGAAACTATTCTCTGTTTCTTGCATTCATTCATTGTGACCATATATAGACAAACAAACCCTAACCCTTCTAGCAACTTCTAGAAGCTTCTCACAGGAAAAATGCCAAACACCTCACAGACGCTCACTTCCCAACTAACATAAGATGCTGTCCTATAGCTAGTATCCTTAATTACAACTCAATCAACTACCATAACAAACACTAATTAGTTGCAAGAGATCAGGCCTGCAACATTTGCCACCCCCACCCCCCCCCCGACACCCACCAACCACCCCCACCCCACCCCTCCTTCGAAATGAACCTTGTCCTCAAAGTGCAGACCCAAAAATTCCTTCATGCCTTGAGTCACAGCTTCAGCCAAGCAGAGATTCAGACCAACCTATTGATGAAATGTAGCCTTTGTTCCTCCTCCTTGGGCTTTTCGTCCATCAAAAACATTCTCAAAAGCTCGATACTTGGGGTACATTGTGAGGAACTTGTCAGAAGAGTTGAGGATGTTGATGTAGAAGAGTACCAATCATCTTCCTCCTTGTGCTTGCCTAGCATCAAAAACCTTCTCCTTAGCATTCCGAGCCATCCAATGCACAGACAGGCTCCCAGGATCAAACCTCATCAATGACTTCTTGTTGGTATGAAATGGATAAGAACGAACAAACAACTTGAATGCAGAATCAAAGGAGGCGAGCCTCTCATTGACAGTGAATATAAGACCATGAGCCAGAACAGAAGGCTGATCTTTGTTGAGCTCGTCCACGGGTTCGTCAGGGTTGGGATCTAAGACCTCCTGATGATCGTTAGGATCCAGAGTAGGCGGCGGATTTGCGTCGAGTTCTTCCACAGGGTCGTCGAGGTTAGGATCTGAGATCTCTTGGTGAACGTCGAGATCCAGAGAAGACAGAGGGTTGGAGTTCGCAGAGGGTGGAGCAGTGGTGGTAAAGCCAAGAGAAGTGGGGTTCGGTGAGATGGGATCTAGGGAATCGGGGAAGAAGGTGACGGGCTTCAGGGGCTCGGATGATTGGAGATCGGGAGGGACTAAGGGCTTGAGGGGTTCGCCAATTGAGGTGGGAGATCCGGCTTTTGGAATCGAGAGAGATGGTGGGGAAGAAAGAACAAGGGCATCAGCAAGCTTATTGGTACACTTGAGCCTATCCTCCATCATTCTTGTCATGGTTGCCATGGATTTCGCCAAAGCTTCATAACTTTGCTGCCAAGTTGAGCACATGGCTTCCATTCGGGAGGTTTGTTGAGCTAGTCGCTCGTTGATCACGGTGAGTTTTGCGGCGATTCAATCCTCCTCCTCCATGGGTAAATGCTCCTCCAAGGCCGGAAGAGTCAATGAAAGCACCAAATTATGCGAGCCAGATGATGGGAAACTGGGAATCAAGAGAAATAAGAGGAGATTGAGGCAGAGGAGAGGAAGTTAGAGGGGATTGAGAGGAAGAAGAAGAGGGATTGAAGAGATTCAGAGGAAGGATACGAGGCTTGGAGAAGGGGAAAGAGGGGAAATGGACAAAGAGAGGATTTGGAAACTATTCTCTATTTCTTGCATTCATTCATTGTGACCATATATAGACAAACAAACCCTGACCCTTCTAGCAACTTCTAGCAGCTTCTCACAGGCAAAACGCCAAACACCTCACAGACGCTCACCTCCCAACTAACACAAGATGATGTCCTATAGTTAGCATCCTTAATTACAACTCAATCAACCCACTAATTAACCCATAACAAACACTAATTAGTTGTAAGAGATCAGGCCTGCAACAATTCAACTCATGCTCACGAACCATCCTCTCTTTAAATATGTACTGTTCTCATACAAACCCTCAAAGTTCATATGTGTGCACTTGGAAAGAACTCATGTCTTCTCCATACCCCCACTTCATTAAATAAGCATAAGTTCAAGCAAGACCAAGCCTCTAATTCCAGGGGGTTTATACTCAACTAGTTAGCTATTGTTAACATATTAACCACCAGCCTCCATAAGCATGAAATGAAGCACTAGACTAGGTCTCAAACTCACACTACACCTTCACACATGCTTGCAGGAAAGGCTAGAAAAAATCAGGGAGCAAGAAGCTTACAGAGATTCCCCTATGCTCACGATGGCTTCACCAACGATGGGCTATAGCGTTGACCGCGTTTCTTAGCTTCTCTCTAGCTTCATCAACCACCCCACTCGAGTCAGAGAAGTAACATGCATCAAGGATAACTCAGGGAGGAGGGCTTACCAGAGGTTGTTGTCCGACGTTCTCGCCCTTCTCCACTCGTGGCGACGCCGGAGAGTAGAGAGAAGACCACGCAATGGGATAACTAGGCGGTGGTGCTGTGTAAAATGAGGGCAGGCATGGTTGGGGTCTCCCCAGCCTTAATCCTCCTTATAGCCTCAACAGATGAATCGCACGATCCTCCAATCCCATTGGTGGGGTAACGACCCCGATTCTCTCTTATCCGGTTGGTTTCAAACGTAGAGAAACTGTCGCAGCGGCGTGCATTTTTGCTGGCGGAGAAATCGTTTCTCACTACACCTCACGCAATTCGTTTCATCACGTGGTCACGAGGAGCCATTGAATGGCTTCTTTATTTTTCAAAACCAATCAAAGCCGTTCAATTCTTATGCTTTTCTACACGTGCATGCCCCCCTCGCTTTGATTCAAAGAGCTTTTAAAATCTTTTAATGGCAACCAACAACCTTGCTTGTAAATATATTATTATATTATATATTTATATATATTTTAAATATCAGAACAATTCCCTGATCTTATGTATAAATTATACAATAAATATTATATATATCACATATATAGTAAACTATATATATATATATATATATATATATATATATATATATATATATATATATATATATATATATATATATTACTCTTTCAATCCAACTTAGGAAAATCATTTCTTAAATATCTATGTAAATAAATTTCATTAATTCGAAACTTGGGGAAATTTTCTTAAATTAATTAATTTAATCAAAGAAAATTAGGAAATATTTATTCCACCAATATCTTGGATTTTACAACTATTTAATTGTGTATATACTAGATCTTTTAGATCTTTTAACCATTGGTAATCCATAGGCTTAATTATAGTTAAGTTTTAACCATAGGGCAAGAAAATAGTTTTTTATATATATTTTTTATTTTTTATATCAATATTTTTTATATTTTTAAATTAATATTTTAATTAATTAAAAATTTTTATGGGTATATATATGTAAAGGATGTAATGGTATTTTCACACAGTTATCATATGAAAGCAATTATAGTTTTTTAATGATTTTTAGTTGAAAAAGAGTTGGCTTTTGGCAAAGCTCCGGGAGAAGATGTCAGGCATCAACGAAGGAGTTGAAAGCTATCGCAAGGGTGTGAAAAAGAAGGGCGTCATCATAAGGTCAAGGGAATGGCAACAAAGCCAACTTCCAACCACAATCCACAATGAAGACAATGAGCCCCAATGATAGGGGCTCTCTTATGCAAGAGCTCTCAGAGAGGAAGAAGAGCCGAATTTCATCAATTCGACCACGACCCTCTAAAACCATCATAAATGGATTCTGATGTAAAGGAATGGACGGAAGTACACTTTAAACATTGCTCATGACACAATGTTGATAAGCAACCGAGGAGAACAGAGAGAGGAGTTGCAATTGCATCATGATGCTCCCTACCAATAATCTGGACCCCTACTCGACTCATGCAGGTTTGCGAGCAATGCTTCCACCCGACCACCGAGCAGACGAGTGCGAGTAAGCCATGACTTGTCGCCGCTGTGGAGGATCATGGCACAAAGGATTGCAATGTAGGAGAGGATGATTGAAGGCTCATAGAGAAAGAAAGGAGAAAAGATCAGAAGGTGCTGAGTGAGGCCAAGATAAAGAAAGAAAACAAAGGGGAAGCGATATCCCTATAAACACATAGGTCTCGCAAGAGAGAAGAATTCATTGATTCCTATGATTTGATATTTGATTTATTGATTCTTCAAAGCAAACTCATTCTGTCCCAAAACTTGATTTGATGTTTTGCGGCAATTTCTTCGTTTGCTATAGGAATTGAATTCTCTCTAGATCCAACCTTAGGGCTTGTTTGCTGCTTTGCAGGGAAAGTCTTTCCATGAAGAGTAACAATAAATGTTTGTTATGTCCAATGAAAATTGTAATTGAAATGCATGCAAAGTTAATTCCTCCATTTGGTATCAATAAGCTTTCCATGCAAAGTAATGTTTATTCTTAATTTTCCCTTGATTACTTTAATTGGTAAAATTGAGTTTTATATAACTCAAAATGATTGATTTTCTAAATACATCTTTATTTTCTAATTGCCCTTTGATAGGAGTTAAATCATTGTATTTTTGCAAATCACATAATAAATGCATCTCTCTTGTTGAACCATAAACAATAATCTGTGCTTCAAGAAAAAGCTATTGAAAATAGGAGTTGCTCAACTCATTATCTACCAATAAAAGAAAGCCTACAAAATGATAAAGATTTGACTGTTGAAAGCCTTCCTTGAAATCAACTGATGATCTTCAAGTTGCACAAGTGTACAACCTCTTTCTCTTAATTGAACCCAGAAAGAAAAGAACCCTCAAGAGATCACTCAATTTGTCACAATTGCTTCTCTATTCTCTCATCATATATCTCTCCTTATATAGATGAGAGTGTCCCAATCTCACTCAAATCCATATTCGAGATAGAGACAAATCATAAACTTTTGATAATTATCTTTATGAGATGAATCTTGATCCAATTCAAATGCAAATATCAAATCATAATCAAATTATGATTATCCCCTTTTTTTCATACAAATCCCTACAAGGTGTTAGGAGCTGGCCATTCAGTTCTCTCACAGTTATCCTAAGTGACTGTCTGAATGTCCTACAAGATCACCTTTGTATCCTTTTGTATCTCATACAGCTAGTCATCTCATGCTAGTGCTCAACTAGACATCTTATATTAGTGAATATTAGTTAGAAAATAATATTTGTATATGCATAAAATAAGATTCCCAAATAATGTCTTAAAAATAAAAATCATGGCTTTGCATGAGCACCACTTCTAACATAGGGATCCTCTAACGCTAGGGTTTTGGAGAGAAAGAAGAACGAGGGAGTTTTGCATTAATGTTTCTCAAAAGGAAGAAGAACAGGTTTAGGTTTCTCAAAAGAAAGACAAGACAAGAGAGAAATTTTTTATTTTACAAATAGGCAGAATTGGAATTTTACATCTCCACACAATTTCACAACTATCGTCCCCCCTATGAATCACTTTCCCCGGTCAAAGGGAAAGTAATTACAAGTTGGTCGTTACTTTACATAGCTCATTTGAATACCAAACGTGTGAAAGTGTTTCATGGTGTTTACTTACCCAGTAAAGTTGTTACTTTATCGCATACCAAACGGCCCCTTACTTACAAGTCCTGAAGTGAGCCTAAATCCCAATAATCTGATGGTTGTGAGGTTGGATCAAATTTTGCTTCATATGTTTATATCCTTTATTTTTCCTTCATGGGCTCTTTTTTTATTTTTATTCAATTTCTTTTTTAGTTCATATAGCCGGCCCCATCTAGCACAGGATTATGGATAAGTAGGTTAAAAATCTTTTTTCTATTAGCTTTGTTTGGGGATTCCTATTTTAACATATCAAGCCCTCATGTAATTATTTATTTATTTATTTATTATTATTGATCTATTTATTTTTTGGAGAGCAACATGGAGACAGAGAATCCATATCCCATCTAGTATGGGATTAAGGCTTAGTTGTTGTTGTTGTTCGTTTTTAGTTCATAGATCGTCATAATAACGTCTCTATTATTTCAATGCAAATCACTGAAGATTTTTTATACATATAACTTATATTAAAGTGATAGAAAATTCTAGTGAAGAATGATTCAAATGATTAATAAATAATATTTTCAATAGAAACGAGAATCGAACTTTTATTTATTTTTACCTTTGATCTAACCAAGTAATAGAGTTAACTTTATGATTTCTAAATATATTTTAAAAAAAATATATCTTTTTCCTACTACAAATTGAGATTTGAATTTCATTCATTTTTATAGAGTTCTGTCAAGATTTCTCCATCTTCGTCACAAAGGTACAAAAAGGATGGATCAGACCATCTTCAAAAGTTATCAGTGATCATTTTTTTGGTGGTGTTGAAGGTTATATTTTAAATTTATTTTATTGGTTTCCTCTAATAGATCAAAAAATCAGCTTTCTTTTTTTTTTCTTTTTTTTCTTTGTGGGGGGTAATATCTAGTTTTTTAAAAATAAAAAAAATTCACAATGGAGTTTTTTTTAAATTTTTTTCCCCTACTGGATCATCCTCTAATATATAGTTATTGTGTGTACTCATGCATAGAGAATGCATATCATGAAAAAAATGTTGCATGAAAAGATTTATAAAGAATTGTTAAGCTTGAATGGTGGTTTGTGAAATTCATCATTAGTTGTTCATATCATTTGAATGAAATAAAAAAAATGTGGAAATTAGTTTATAAACATAGATGTGTGATGTTGATATTATATGTTATCTAAATATATTAGAAAATTTATAATAATTTCTTTTTTGGCATAGTTCATAAAGACCTCCTCAAAGGGCGTGTCAAGGGACGTGGCCTTAGGTGACGAGCATCCTTGACCTCTTACAGTGCGCATACAGATGTGAGGACTCGAACCTGGGAGCTTTGTACTCACCAAGTGAATTATCCAAACTGTTCCCCCTATTTATGGGGGCTGAGACTCAAACCTAAGATCATGCTTAATCAAACAAATTACCCAACATACAAGACCCGAAATACCACTAAACCAATGGTCCATTGATATAATAAAAATTGAGTAAGATTTTCTTTATTACTTAAATATTATTGAGTAAAATCGTAAATGTGAATATATAATGTTAAGGTCATATAGAGGAAGACATGGATTTTATAAAAATAAAATGCTCATCTTTCGTAAAAGAGAATTATAAAAGTAACAATCTAATACAATGTAATAATCTCACATGCCTAATTGATTTAAATGCCAAGAAATTTGTCAACTCATCACGAGTCAACTCATTAGCCAGTCTTGTTAATGAAATAATTCATAAAATATTTTCTATATTCCTAATAATAAGATTTTAAGATGAAAATTTCATGAGCTTCCAACAAATCTTTTCTTTTGGTCAAAGATACAACATATTAATTACTATTGTAAGGTATATAAATAGATTAAAGCATTCCATTTTTTTTTATACAATGTCATGTTAGATTCAGACGACCTAGATTATTTTGATAAATTCAGACCTAAATTTTTAACACACCTATTAAATAGAACCAAGCTCGCCTAAAAAATAGATAGATTGGATCAAAACCAGACTCAATTCGAACTGATGAGCCAACTTTTTTTTTTTTAATAACAGAATCAAGGTCTGACTAGCTATTCAACACAAAACTACTAAAATTTTGTGTCACAGCCTAGCGGCAAAGGTCCTCCGCTCACGAGATTGCAACCTCGGTTCGAATCTCCTCTGAGACGGAGTGAGGGCGCAGGGTACAGGAGACCTGTGGGGCCGCCTGTGCACGCATGTGGACTCATTTCCCGTGCGGGGGTTGGTAGTCTTGGGTGGTACACTACTGGAAGCCTGGGGGTCACGTACAAGACGTGTCCCCCAGGTGGACACAAAGTTCCATACCTAGATAGTCCGACCCTCTGCGTTCAACCTATCTTTGAAACGTCCTTCGGAGGGTGCTTGTCGCCTAGTTTAAAAAAAAAAAAAAAAAAAAACTACTACTAAAGTTAATACACCATATTATATTACTAATTTCAACGGATAACTAATTCATTCTCCCATATATAGGTTCTGCAGTGTCTCATTCTTCTAGCTTCCTTGGAATGGCACTAATTAAAGAAGCTATTCTTGAGAACGACTCACAGTTATTAAGAGCACTCAAGGAAACTTTTTGAGGTTTTTTGGCAAAAGTCCATCAATGAGACTTCACCAACAGAGTTAGTGGTTGTTTTCTGTGACTTTATTTGAAGAAAAGAGGTGGAAGTGATGGACCGATTGATAATATATATGTTGGAATATTTATTAGAAAAAAGTGCAGAAAAGATAAAGTGAAGATTAAAAAAACTTATCTCTGAGAGCCAAGATGAGAGGAACGTTTAAAGACGTTGTCTTAAGAGAAGAATTACTCCTCCTCACGCATAGGGGTTTACTGGGGCTCTTCTCGCAAGATTCAACCATTCTCTTTCTCAGACCCCTTCCCTTGGTGCGCGCTGAACGGAGTGTCGTATCTGCTCGTTGTCTTTAGTACCGCTCAAAGAAAGCCCGCTAAAAATCGAGAAGAGGAAAAAAGAGAAAAGCTTCTTTGTGTGTTTTTATTTTTGCATATTTTGAGAGAGGTGGATCCCTCTATATTTATAGCCTCTTTATCTCACATGAAGAAGGATATCTATCATAATCCTATTCAAACTCAAATTTGAGTTTGAATAGGATCACTACTAAGTTTGGATATGATTAGTTCTAAGTTTGGATATAATTATTAGTCAAAAAGATAAAATCAAATCCATAAAATATTATTCAAAATTTAAAACAAAATAAAGGAAATTTATCTATAATTTCCAACAATATATTTATTTATTTATTTGAAAAAAGTAGATAAAAGTTACAATACATTCATTCATAAATATCAAGTAGTACATATTAGGGTTTCAAGTATTTATCTCTTTATATTTTTATATTTATTTTTTTATATATTTAGTTCTTGTTTTACCCCTGTAGTGGTATTATATATACCCCAACTTATTATCAATAATATTAAGTCTTTTCCTATCATGGTATCAAAACCAAGATCCAGAAACCCTAAAAACCCTAATTTTTTTTCCCTCGCCGTCGGCCGCACGCCGGCCATAAGGCGCCCACCGCACGCCGGCCTACCCACGCCCCTTCCCTTAATTGCTCAGCCGGTTCAATTTCAATCAATTACCATATTCCAATCCAAGCTTTCAATTTCAATCAATTGCCAGATTTCAATTTCAATCCAAGCTTTCAATTTTCAATCACTTGCCAGATTTCACTCCAAGCTTTCAATTTCAATCAATTGCCAGCCGATTTCAAGCAATTGAATAGCCTGTCACCAACAAGTTTCGGTTAACAACAAGTTCCCTTTTTCAAGCAAGTGTCAAGCCGGTCAAAACCAAGTTCCGGTCAACAACAAGTTACGGTCAGCCCCAATCTTCAGCCGGTCAACATCAACAAGTTCCAAGCTTCTGGTTCCGCTCGGACATCAACCTCTCCAGCCAGTCACCAAGGTTTTAGCCAGATCCCAACATCACATGGCTGCTTCCTCCTCATCCGGCCTCATCTCTCACCCTTTTCTCTCCACCACCACCGATCTCTCTCCAAATCTCATTGCTATCAATATTGCTGCGCAAGTTCCTCTCAAGTTGACCGCTACCAATTATTGTGCGTGGTGCGCACAGTTTGATTCTCTATTGATTGGGTACGACCTCTATGGTTATGCCGATGGCTCTCTTCCTTGCCCACTTGGTACCATTACTGCACCTAATTCTGCACCTGACTCTACTGTTTCGATTCCCAATCCGACCTATTCTCTCTGGGTTCGCAAAGATAAGTTGTTGCTCAATGTTCTTCTTGGATCTCTACTGCAAGTTTGATTCCTTTTGTTACTTCCAAGAAGACATCTATGGAAGCTTGGAAGACTCTTGAGAAGACCTATGCTTCTCCGTCCCATGGATGAATCATGGACTTAGGTCGCAAGCTCGCTACTCCTGTGAAAGGGTCTCGCACCATCACGGAGTATATGCAAGACATAAAGTCTTGTATTGATTCTCTTGCTTTCATGGACAAGCCTGTTGATTTCGATGAGTTATCGATTCGGATTCTTAATGGATTGGATGACTCCTATAAGCATTTATCCAGTGTCATTCAAGCGTGGGAGGTACCTATCACTTTTGAGGAATTGTTTGAGAAGCTACTTCATGAGGAAGCTCAACAAAGAATTCCTCAGTGATCGCCATCCGACTTTCGACTCTTTGCTCTTGTCGCATTGCACCAGCAGGGGTTCTCTCCCTTCCAGGCAGGGTACTTCTGGTGGCCGCCCTCACCACAACCGCCGGTCCTCCAACTACAGCCGGCCCTCCCCACCTGTGTTTTCTTCCTCTCCTTCTGTGCCATCTTGGACTCCACGTCCGCCATCTCCAGTGCTCACCCCTGGTCACGGCTATCAGGGCAAGTGCCAAATCTGTGGCACTATCGGTCACTCTGCTTGTCATTGTCATCTTGTTCCTCCACATACGTGGGATCACATTCCGACGCCGCCTCGTGGTCCTCCTTGTGTGAACACCACTACACACTACCCTGCTCCAGGTGCTCCTTCTGATTGGGTTGTTGATTATGGTGCTTTTCATCATGTCACCATTGACTTGTCCAACCTGTCATCTCATCAACCCTACACTGAGTCTGAGACTGTCGTCATTGGTGATGGTACCTGTCTTCTTATTAAGCATACTGGCTCTATGTCTCTTTCGATATTATATGGCACTCTTTCTCTCAAGAATGTGTTGCATATCCCATCCATGTCCTTGAATTTAATATCAGTTTCGGCTCTTTTTACTACTAATGTTGTCACTGTTCTACTCTTTGATGATTCTTTGCAGGTGGGGGATCGTCACAAGGGGCAACTCTGGTCACGGGATGGAGTAAGAATGGTGTCTACCTTTGGACGACCACTACACCACTTCTACCGGCTACCACTTCCCTGCTCTTCGTTCGCTTAGTTCATCTTCGTCTTTACTTTCTTTGTGATACAGTCGTTTTGGTCATCCTTCTGTTAAAGTCTTTAGACAACAGTTGTTATCCTTCGGTATTTCTTTTTCACATTACCAATTAGTCAAGTTTTCATGTACTTCGTGTCATATTAATAAAAGCCACAAGCTTCATTTCTCTCAATCCTCAGTCTCTTCCTCTTCCCCTCTTGAAATAATCTATTCTGATGTTTGGACGTCACCTGTCCTTTCTCTTGATGGCTACAAATATTATGTTATTTTTGTAGATCACTTTACCAAATATATTTTGTTTTATCCTCTTGCTCGAAAATCTGATGTTCATGCGACCTTTGTTGCTTTCAAAAAACTAGTTGAAAAGTATTTCAAACATCCCATCCACACCCTGTACTCTGACAAGGGTGGGGAGTACACCCTGTACTCTGACAAGGGTGGGGAGTACATTGCTCTCCGCCATTTTCTCACTGCCAATGGTATTACTCATCTTACCACTCATCCACACACTCTCGAACACAATGGGTATTCTGAACGCTGGCATCGACACATTGTCGAGACCAGCTTATCCTTGCTTCATCATGCTTCTGATAGTGAACCTGCTACTATGGCCCAGGCTCTTCGCTATCCACACTGGTTTCAAGCTATGCGAGCCAAATATGATGCTCTCCAAAATAACAGAACCTGGGTACTTGTTCCTCCTGCTCCACAGCAGAATCTTGTTGGGAACAAGTGGGTGTTCCATATCAAACGGCGCCCGGATGGTACCATTGACCGGTATAAAGCTAGGCTTGTTGCCAAAGGATTTCATCAGCGTCCCAGTGTTGACTTTCATAAAACTTTTAGCCATATTGTTAATCCGGTCACTGTTCGCGCTGTCTTGAGTGTAGCCTTGCATCACATGTGGTTTATTTGGCAGCTTGATGTCAACAATGCCTTTCTCAATGGCCATCTTACTGAGGAAGTTTACATGGCTCAACCCCCTGGTATGCATGATTCTTAGTTTCCTAATATGTCTACCGTCTACAGAAGGCTCTCTATTGTATGAAGCAAGCCCTGCGGGCGTAGTACCAGGAGTTGAAGCTCTTTCTTCAGTCTCTTGGATTTGTTACTTCTAGCACTAATACATCCCTTTTCATTCTGTTGGCGGGCTCCACTCTTATCTATTTTCTAATTTATGTTGATGATCTTCTGATTATTGGCAATGATCCTCATCTAATTGATCTTATTATTCGGCAACTTGACTCCAAATTTTCCACTAAGGATCTTGGGTTGCTCTCTTACTTCTATGGTATTGAGGTTACTCTGACCTCTGATGGTGTGTTTCTCTCTCAGCACAAGTATATCGTTGACCTTTTGCAGAAACACCACATGCTTGACTCAAAATCGGTTTCTACACCCCTTGTTGTTGGTGCATCTCTCCTTCTTCATGATGGATCCTCTCTGGTTGATGCTACCAAATATAGACAAGTTGTTAGTGGTCTTCAACATTTACGCATGACTCGTCCTGACATTTCTTTTGCTGTCAACAGACTTTCTCGGTTCATGCATCAGCTTACTGAGATTCATTGGGGGGTTGTTAAGCGCTTGCTCTGGTATTTGAATGGCACCAAATCGCTTGGCATTCAGCTTCGGGCGAATTCTCCTCTTCAACTTCAAGGGCTTTTTCGATGCCAATTGGGGGGGTAATCTGCATGATCGTACCTCCACGGGTGCATATGTCATGTTCTTGGGTGCCAATCCCATCTCCTAGCTGTCTACCAAGCAACGCACTCTTGCTCGGTCATCTATTGAGGCGGAGAACCGTGTTATTGCTTCTGCTGTTGTTGAAATTCAATGAATCAAAACACTTCTTCATGAACTGCATGTCCCTGTTTCTTCAACACCCACTATTTACTCTGACAATCTTGGTGCAACGTATCTATGTGCTAATCCTGTGTTTCATTCTCGGATGAAACATCTTGCCATTGACTATCACTTTGTCTGTGATCTTGTACAATCTTTCCTTCTCCAGATTGTTCATGTCTCTGCTGTTGATCAACTTGCTGATGCACAAATGAAACCTCTACCTCGTTCTCGGCTACTTGACATTTATGACAAGATTGGTGTTGCTTCTCGCATACCATCTTGAGGGGGCCTATTAGGGTTTCAAGTATTTATCTCTTTATATTTTTGTATTTATCTCTTTATATGTTTAGTTCATGTTTTACCCATGTAGTGGTATTATATATACCCCAATTTATTATCAATAATATTAAGTCTTTTCCTATCAGTATATGGGTTATCGCTATACATGCAAGATTACGTAAATAGTTCCACCTAATGCTGGTAGGGCACTGGCAGCTTCAAATATGGGTAGAAGCTCTCCTCATTCTAATTTACCCGAGTCAGAGTTCTCCGAACTTGTATAATTCTCTTCCTCATGGAAGCTTTGTGCAAGACTCTTCTTAAGAATATACATTTGAGTAGCTCACCCAGACTGATATGTTTGTTGGATTTCATCCAAAGAAATGGGCACAAAGACAGTTTTTTACTTTATAAGAATGATTGGGATGAACATGAGAAGTGCCTCCAAGCAGCAGTGGGGATTGCATTGAACAAACTCTTCAAAGAATTTTTTGAATGTCTCTGAAGATTGTCAAATCTGTTACCATCCCTTCCATGCTTTGATTAATGTTGGTTTGTGAAATTGTTCAAGAGTTGTTATCGTATCATTTGTATTAAATTAAAAAAAAAGGTTGACGTTGCTGTGTAAACATAGATATGTAAATCTGTGATGTTGATATTGGATGTTATCTAAATATATAAATAATTTTAAAATATATTATCTAAACAAATAAACACTTAAAGAAAATTTCTAATAAAAAAATTGAGCAAGATTTTCTTTATTACTTAAATATTGTTAAGTAAACTAACAACATCCATGTCTTTTGGTATCCTGATATCTTGTTAAAGGGTGGAGTTCTCCTGTGAAAAAACTCGGAATTGAATCCCCCATTGTATTTGTCAAAAGACCATTTGCCAAAATAACCCTGATGGATTTATTTTATTGTTTTTTTAGCCCCATGTCTAAATTAATTTTCAAAATAGCCCTAGAGTTGCCTAGTCTACTAACCAAGATAATAAAAAATTATTGAAAAAATATTTTAGGAACCTAAATGAAATATATATATATATATATATATATATATATATATATATATATTTATAGGGATTTAAATAAAAAATGTAACATTTTGGTTTTTGTGGAGCTAAATGCCCTTTCTCCATAAAACCTAGTTTTTTGGAGCTAAACGGTATTTCGAACACCTCTTAGCTCTAGAGAGCAAAAAAAATTAAGTTTTGTGGTCATTTAGCTCCACAAATGGGTTTTATGGAGCTAAACTACCTTTGAGAGGCCGTTTAGCTCCACAAAAGTGTTTCTAGAGCTAAACAACCTTTGAACGGTCGTTTAGCTCCACAAATGAGTGTTATGGAGCTAAATGGCTTTTGAAAAGTCGTTTAACTCCACAGAAGCTAGTTTTTGGCTCTCTGAAACTAAACGACCTATCAAACACCGTAACACCTCACATTACTTGATGTGTTGTTTTGCGGGTGAAACTGTAACCATTATAATCTTTACATAAGATTGAATTGGATGAATGAATGCAAGCTTCAAGGTGAATTAAAGATTGCATATGTTCCATGAAACATAGATGAGACCATTGAATTTTCAGAAACCTTTGTTGAATGATGGCAACATGATTCTTTGCCTCAAATCACCAATCATTCAGGAAATTAGAAAGCAACTTGATTCTTAAGATGATAGTTGGTTGCAAGAATTCAATGGTTTTTTTTTAAGTCACTATTGCATAAATTTGTAGGGAAATTGGTGCCAAATATAACTTTAAAAACAATTTTTTTTTTCAATTTCTTAAGAATTAGTGACATGCAAGCTTTGAGTAATTATTACTTAAACCAACTACTATTTGTTTCACATAAAAGAATAATCACTCCATTTCACGCAAGCGCATAAGACAGCATGTCCACTAAACAAACTTAAGCTACTAAGTAGAACATATAAAAGGAGGATGAAAGGTTTATCAATAGCAGATGTTGGACTAAAAATATTTCATTATATATGAATATTTTGAAACACATAAGAAGGCCCAAACTATATGGGCTTCTAACACAAACAAACACATCGAAAGGGACATCATATTCGACTCTGAGATTTTGGATCTACAATAACAACAGGAATTCTTCATAGAATTCAAATTACATAAAATTCCATTTCTTGCCGCAAGAGTGTGCTATCTAAACTCATTTCATCCCCTAGAAAAAGTTAAAAACAATAACACTAGAGGGCAGGAAGATGCAGGAGGTCACCAAAGACCAACCACATCTCCATAACACTTACACACTGTATGCCACATCATTGTAGTAATGCCCATACTGTTGGGAGGTATGCCCTAAAGCATATGATGTTATGAATATTATTTAATTATGATTAAAATAATATAATTATTACAAGTGCATGTATTGTTTGAATACTTTATGAATATCACAAAATTCCATAATTATCTACGTAACCTTGAATAAATATATATAAGTGTTATATATATGGGAGGATATTATTTAAGGATGATAATTTAAATTAGTCCGTGAAAACTAGTCAATTGACTTAACAATTAAAGTATGGAATCTTTAATTGATTTTCACAAGTGCAGCTCATTATCATTAAGAATGAAATGATTTTATCCAAACCATTGATGTAGAGGGACATCTAATGAGGGCACTATACATAATGAGATTATGTAGGACTGGGACACGATGTGATTTGAATCATTGATAATTTTCATTAAAATATAATGCATTCAAATCATGTCACTGATGGTCGGATATATAATGATCTTAATCCTGAGTGGTTAGCAAACTCCTATTTGTTGTGTTACATCTTTTGATTTACTCGGCACGGATTATGAGATCATAATCCTTAAACTTTATATTTTGGAGGTGTAACAAAATAAATAGCAGGGAATGTTAACATCACAAGACGGAGTCCATTCCTTCTTCATAAGAAGTAGACAGATAATTCCCTTGAGTGATGATTCAGGGCTTGAATGGTATGAGTACTCAGATTCTTGATTTGTTATTGAATCTTATCATTCATTAGAGAATCATTGGTACTTGAGGATAAAGATGTAATTAGAGAGGTAAACGGATCTTTACCTAGCTCTAATTATGAATTATTTATGGAGGATCAAATATATAGGAGATGACTATATCATATGGATGACTCGAATCCCGAGTAATTTTATATCTATAATTTCGGGAGTGCAATTCCAAGTTTTTAGTGGAGTAACTTTGGAATTAATAAAACATATTGATTAATTAAAGAGTTTAATTGATTAATATAAAGTTTTATTGGAGCCCGGGATTATAGGTCCATAAGTCCCCCTCCGGACAAGGAACTCCGATTGGACAAGTTTAGTTGATTTTGTGTTGATCACTTTATTACAAATTAATTGAGAATTAATTTGTAGTATTTATGAATAATAAAATTATTTATAAATAAAATAAATAAATATATAATTTGATTATATATTTATTTGTGGACTTATTGGATAATGTGAGCCAAGACACATGTGTTTAAATTTGAGTTAAAATTAAGATAAGCTCAAATAAATTTGAATTCAGATAAGCTTGTGGAGCATATGTCTAGATTCAATGTATGTAGTAAGTTGGTTACTAAGTTTGATTTTGAATTTTGAATTTAAAATCAAATATCTAAACACATGGAAAAAGATAAGTATAAAGATATTTTATCGTTTTAAATTTGGCCTAAAATCTCTCTAAATTTTTGTATGACAAAAATTTGATTTTGAATTCAAAAGGGTATTTGAATTCAAATCGAAAAAAAGGAGGGTTATTTTCTTTATAAAAGGAGTAGCCTTTCTCCTCTCATAAGATGAGTTCAGAAGAGTTTTTAAGATGAGTTTGATATGAGTTTTAGAGGGTGTGAGATAGGGACACATTGAGGAATCCTAAGAGAGAGAAAAGTTCTTTCTCAAAGGTCCTAGTCTCAATTGCTCATTAGATGAGTTTTTAGAGAGAGACAATAATCAGTTAAGTGATCTTATTAATCTTGAGTTGTGCCCACACACAAGTCCATCTCGGATCTTTGTTACCGGAAGGAAGACCGTGGTTTGGGAAAAAGAAGATTTACCGATCTCGGAGGATTTAAACTTCTACAACTTCAAGGTACACTAAGAAATCTGGAAAATAGCTAGGGAAAATTTCCCTCGCGAAATCATGAATTTCTGTCGCTAAAATAAATCAGCGACGGAATAGCGAGGGAAAAGTTTCCGTCTCGATTTTTATTCTGGATCTAATTTTATTAATTCATAAGTAGAATTAACTATTATAATTTACAAAGTATTCATAAAAAGTGTTTTTGATGAATACCGATCCAAGATCTTGGTTTTATACGTGTTTATTCACGCTTCCGCATATTTTGAAAATTGTTTCCCTAGATCTAAAACCAACACATACCTATGTGAATCATACAGCCGTGTAATATCGATAATACTTTAAATATTATTAATGAATGTGATTTATCCACATTTTCAAAAAATAATAAAAATAATAAAAATGTGATTTGTATGTATCAATGCAACCTCCATGTACAACATAGACCTTTCATGTAATAGAACTAACTTTATGGTTAATAAATAATTTTTTTAAAAGAAACTACTTTATTCCTAAAACAAGTTGAGCAAATAAGTGTTGGTAAGTGATTTCCTCTTAAGAAAATCTCATTAAAGATAAATTTAAGAGAGCTCTCAAAGGCAAATTGAAAAACAACATTGTCTATAATTTTGGCACCTTAATGATGATTATATTTATTTTTAATTATTAGAATATAATAAACAGTCAATTGAATCTTTCATAATTAATTTTTTGGTTTCCTCCAAAATTATATAAATGTATAATCTTTAATTTATTTTATTGGTTTCCTCTAATATATCAGAAAGTTAGTTTTGTTTTGGTAAAATATCTGGTTTTTGAAAAATAAAAATTTCATAGAAATGTTTTCCAAAATGGACCCTGCAATATATAGCTTGGCACCTTGTTCAGTTCTTCATTTAGTTAATGTGGTGCTCATGCATAGATAATGCAAGTCATGAGAAAGATGGTGCTCATCATACTAAATTAAATTTGAATATTATCACTATATTTATTTTCATCTAATTATGAAAATTATTAATATTTAATATTATTTAGTATATTAATTTACCTAATTAAATATTTTAAATTATATCATATTATATAAGTTATAACATTATATTTTAAAAGTGGAATTTAACATTAAAAATATATTTATTATTATTATATTATTATTAATTAATATAAATTGTACAAAAAAGAAAACAGACAAAATAAAATAAAATAACACAAATCTTAAACACCAAAATTTTTTATATCCTTCCTTACTGAGTATCATTGTATTAACATAGGGAAAATTGTATGTATATTCTTTAAAACTATTTAATTGTGTATATACTATATCTTTTAGATCTTTTAACTATTGGTAATCCAAAGGTTAAGTTTTAACCATAGGGCAAGAAAAAAGTTTTTTATATATTTTTATTTTTTATATGAATATCTTTTTATATTTTAAAATTTATAATTTATTAAATTTTTGTATGGATATATATATAAAAGATATAATGGTATTTTTGCATGGTTATCATGTGAATGCAATTATAGTTTTTTTAATAAATCCTAGTTGGAAAAAAGTGATAGATCTCAGTGGAGCTTTGGAAGAAGATGCCAAGCATTAGAAAGGAGATGGAGGCCATGGTGAGGGTGTGGAAAAGAATTGAGCTTCACCGTAGGGTCAAGGGAATGGTGACAAAGCCGATCCCCAACCAATATAAATGTGTAGTCAGTCAATGAAAAATATAGAAAAAATCATTTTTAGGGCAAATTCTCTATTAATTCTTCATATTATTTAACACTATTTTCCATTCAAAATAAACCCAAAATACTATTGCATTATATCTCTACACCCTCCAAGGACTTATAGGCAATTTGGGGTCAATTCAAAAGATTTATAATTAATTACTAATTGTTTTATTTTATTTTTACAAAAAATAGAAATTTCAAACAATAAAAAAAATATTCGCACTATATTACCTTTTTTAATTAAAAATACCATATTGTTATTGTTGAGAATTGGCATTTTAGACTCTCATTCGTCCTTGGAAGATGGTTAGTTAATCCACATAGACAATTGAGAAGAACACATCAGTATCTTTGATGGTAGATATTTACCTAAGCACCCTCATCACCATTATATTATATTTTTAATTTTAGTTAACTGAATATTTTATAATTGGTTTTTCTTATCATTTCCTAGTTAAGTATCCTCTATATATATCTAATCTTCTTATAGTTTGATTTTTTTTATTCTTTTAATCATTTAATGAAGTTAAGAGTGTTGGGATATATACCCTAAAGCATATGATGTTATGAACATTATTTAAATATAAATAAAATAATATTATTTTTACAAGTGCTCGTATTGTTTGAATACTTTATAAATATCATAAAATTTCATAATTATCTGCATAACCTTATATATATATATATATATATATATATAAGTGTTATATATATTATTTAAAGATGATAATTTAAATTAGTCCGTGAATTCTAGTCGATTGACTTAACAATTAAAGTATGAAATCTTTAATTGATTTTCACTAGTGCAGGTCATTATCATTAATAATGAAATGGTTTTATCCAAACCATTGATGTAGAGGGACATCTATTGAGGACACTAGACATAATGAAATTATGTGGGATTGTGACACGATATGATTTGAATCATTGATAATTTCCGTTAAAATATAATGCATTCAAATCGTGTCACTGATGGTTGGATATATAATGATCTTAATCCTGAGTGGTTAGCAAACTCCTATTTGTTGTATTACATTTTTTGATTTACTCGGTACAAGATTATAAGATCATAATCCTTAAACTTTGTATTTTGAAGGTAAGATGTAATTAGAGAGGTTAACAGATCTTTACCTAACTCTAATTATGAATTATTTATGGAGGATCAATATATAGGAGATGACTATATCATATGGACGAGTCGAATCCCAAGTAATTCTATATCTATAATTTCGGGAGTGCAATTCCAAGTTTTTAATGGAGTAACTTTAGAATTAATAAAACATATTGATTAATTAAAGAGTTTAATTAATGAATATAAAGTCTTATTAGATCCCGTGGTTATAGGTTGATAGGGAGAAAGATAGTAAGACACGTGGAATACATCAGAACCGTCCATGTGTCAACATCATAAGGCCCTTCACTGAAGAACGGGCCAGCCCATATCATGATGGATATCTCTTGTCATATTGGATCAGCCCACTCCATAACAACCGTCTCTTATCATATCGGATCAATCAAAAGAAGCGCAGAACGAATCGAACCGATGAGTTGATAACATAGAACATATCGGAAAAGGGCCTCAATTCATCATACCGGAAATGCTCCTCATCGCCTCCGTCCTGAATGTACACACAGTTCATCTAATAACCCGTAAATCTTCTAGAAGGATTACATACCGCCATCCAAATTTCAAAGACTTGAAGCGGAGTCTAACTAAAAGCTTGCTTAATAATTTAACACGTGGCCTAATCCAATAAAGCACATGTCAAAACTCCAATCTTCTTCTCCAAGCAACCGAAGCCTATAAGAGGCCATGACCCCCACTCATTCAGGGGTAAGACATCAGAGACAGCGAAGCTCTGCTTCACTGAGAATTGATCCACTTTTTCCATTTTCCACTTGTAAATGGCTCTCAGAGTCCAAGTTAATGAGAAATTTCCTCTTTCCTCCGTGGTTTTTCCCTAGTAATGGTTTTCCACGTTACATCTTTGTCTCTATTTCTCACTTGATTGATATTTCCTCCATTTTCTCACTGCTTAAATCCCTGCAAATCAAATAAATTTAACAGTTGACTTGGAATTGGGATTGATCTCAAGGCAACTCCATTTTCACGGTCAACAGTTTGGCGCCGTCCGTGGGGAGGCGAGCGAGAAGTCCATGGCGACAGTAGTGAGAAAATCGAAGAGATTTCAGCATCAAGAGGAGAAAGGTGAGGCTCCATTAGCCTCTCCTTTGGAGGACGTTTAAGCACCAGAGGATGTCCCAGTAGCTCCCGAAGGGGGGGAGGTACCCCAGAAGAAGAAAGGAGTTACTGAAGAGAATGCCCAGATCAGGGCCATGGCACGAGAGGTTGAGGAGTTGAAAAGCGCCTTGCGTGATGTGCAGCAGCACGTTTCACAGACCATTGTACCATATGATGCACGACTCTTGAGGGTAGAGAAGGATGGATCGGCAAATCACCCTCCCCAACATCAGGTGATGCATTCTCCAAGGAGAAGTGGGAGCCCCAGGTCCTTAACTGGAAGTTCGGATCCACATCATTCACATCGAATCCACGGTGTTCGAGGCCGAAGAGGAGACATGAGAGAAAGGAGATTCTCTGTCTCCCCAACTCGACACGCTACAAGGAGGAGAGCTTATTCACCAGCAAATCACCCAACCAGGCACCGATCGGTCTCAGATCGGTATCCACTATCACCAGAACGATTGCCACGATGATATTCACCAAGATATCATTTTCCTCATCGGCATTCACCGTATCACCGTCATCATTCACCGTGGCGATATCTCACCAAGAAGGAAAGGGTCCTTCAGCTGGTGCCACAACCCACTTCACCATTTATCAGGGAGATCTGGGAAGTTCCATTCCCAGACTAATTCAAACCGCCAAATATTCAAAAATTTGACGGTTCATCAGACCCGCTTGAATATCTCGAGCGATATTCTGATGAAATGGCGATCAACAGGACTTCGGAAGCCGTAATGTGTCGTGCCTTCCCGTGAACATTAATGGATATTGCTCATGATTGGTTCCTAAGTATACCTCCTGGAACTGTATATAGTTTCCAGCAGCTCTCCGATCTTTTCCTTCATCGCTTCGCCAGCAATAAGAGATTGAAAAAGAATTCGATCATCCTCCTGGGTTATAAACAGAAGCCGACGGAAACCCTGCGTGACTATATCCGTCGCTTTAACCGGGATATCACTGGGATGACGGACCTCAGTTCCATTATGGTGGTAGGAACTGTGATTAGAGGACTAAATGAAGGACCATTTAAAGACTCACTTACCCGAGATGTCCCTTGGGATATATCTGAATTCTTTTCAGTTGCTGAGAAATATGTTGCTCCGGAAGAGATGAAAGCCAGATGAGAGGAAGAATACCTCCTCAAGATGGAGAAGTTTCAGAGCAGGGAACTTCTGAGAAGGGAATATAAGGATCCCAAACAGGGTCTCTTGAAAGAAGAAAGGCCTCGAAGAGAAGGTGCACGGGATCGGGGCTAACCGATGCGACCTGATGATAGAAGACCACCTCTTCGGCAACGTTATGATCCGGAGAGGCTGGCAAGATATCATAATTATTCAGTCTTGAACACCTCCAGGGAAGACATCTTGCAACAGATTCAGGATTAGAAAATCCTGAAACCACCACAGCCGATGAAGGATAATCCTAAAAGAAAGAAGAGCAAGAAATTTTGCAAGTACCATCAGGAAAAGGGGCATTCAACCAATGAGTGCGTCCACTTGAGGGACGCGATAGAAGATCTTATAAGGGAAGGGAAACTCAATCAATTTCTGCAGAAGGAGCAGAAATCTGAAGATTCTTCTTCTGCACCACCACTTCCTGTAAGTGATACTCATCTTACAGTGATCGCTGGAGGACTGGGATACGGAGGAGAAAGTTTCACTTCAAGGAAGAACTACTCCAAAATGGTGGGAACTATCCAAAACATCCTACCATAGAAGAGACCCCGCTCGTCAATGGAGATTTGTTTCTCTGACAAAGACTTAGAAGGTGTTCTTCACCCTCATGATGACGCCTTGGTGATTGCTGCGAAGATCGGGATCTTTACAGTCGAACGGGTCTTGGTGGATACAGGAAGTTCTATGGATATTATTTTCTCCTGTGCCTTCGACCGGATGATGATACCAGTCGAGAATTTGAAGCCAGTGAATTCCCCTCTCATCGGATTCAACGGAAGCCCGCTCCAACCGAACGGTATGATATCTCTCCCCCTATCCCTTGGCACAGCTCCTCGGACAGCTACTATGAACATTAACTTTCTTGTTGTTCGATGTCCATCGAGCTACAATGCAATAATAGGGAGACCATCCATCAATTTGATGGGAGCAATCCCATCAATGTACCATATGATGATGAAATTTTCGACGCCGAATGGTTGCAGGGAGGTGAAGGGCAGTCAGCTGGCCTCCCGGAAGTATTATACTACTATGCTTAAAGATCTGGAAAAGGGGATTAGCAGTGCGGGAGAAGCTTTGGTGGTTGAAGAAACCATAAGGGAAGATGAAGAAAAAGAGAAGCGAAGGCCAACACCTGTCGAGGAGTTAATAGCCTTCACTTAAAGGAAGAACAGCCTGAGCGAACTGTACAATTGGGAGCGGAGTTGAAGGCAGATCAGAGTGCTGAGATCTTGAATCTACTCAAAAACAATTCCGAAGTGTTTGTCTGGACGGCTAAGGAGATGCTGGGAGTACCACGGGAAGTTATCGAGCATCGTCTCAATGTCAACCTGGAACATAAACCGGTCGTGCAGAAGCGAAGAAACTTTGCTCCAGACCGTCTGCAAGCAGCCGAAGAAGAGGTTGACAAGTTAATGAAGGCCAATTTTATTAGGGAGGTTAACTATCCCGATTGGTTGTCTAACATGGTACTTGTAAAGAAGTCCACTGGAAAGTGGCAGATGTGTGTAGACTTCACTTATCTTAATAAAGCTTGCCCCAAAGATTGCTACCCCTTGCCTCACATTGATAATTTAGTAGACTCCACATCGGGGTATCAAATGCTCAGCTTCTTAGATGCCTTCTCTGGGTATAATCAAATTCGCATGGCTGAATCAGATGAAGAGAAAACCTCTTTCATCACTGGACGAGGGACTTATTGTTACAAAGTTATGCCTTTTGGCTTAAAGAATGCAGGAGCTACATTCCAGAGACTAGTAAACAAAGTCTATAAACATCAGATCGGGAGAAATGTGGAAGCGTATGTGGATGATATATTGGTGAAGAGCGATAATGCTGAGCAACACACTTGATCTCCATGAGACTTTTAATGCACTTCGGAAGCACGGAATGAGCCTCAACCCTAACAAATGTGCATTTGGCGTCCGATCTAGGAAATTTCTCAGATTCATGCTTACTCAGCGGGGCATAGAAGCAAATCCGGAGAAGATCAGGGCAATTTTGGAAATGAGGTCTCCAAAGACCATCAAAGAAATACAGAGGCTTAACGGCCAGATAGCTGCTCTGGGAAGATTCATTTCCAAATCCGGTGAGAAGAACCTCCCTTTCTTCCGAGCTCTGAGGAAGGCACCTAAGGTTGAATGGACCAAAGAATGTGAGAAGTCCTTAATACAATTGAAGGAATATCTACAGTCACCGGCATTATTAGCCAAGCCCCGACAGGGAGAAGATCTTTATAATTACCTCGCTGCTACTGATGCAGTTGTCAGTGCAGTCCTGGTGAAAGTGGAAGAGAAGGTGCAGAAGCCTGTCTACTATACAAGCAAGGTCCTCATAGATACCGAATCTAGATATCTCTCTCTAGAGAAGTTGGCCTACGCTTTGATAATCTCCGCCCGACGACTCCACCCATATTTTCAGTCTCACAAGATCCGGGTGTTGACCGATCAACCACTGAAGCAGATCCTTCATCGACCTGACACATCTGGTCGATTAGCTCGATGGGTGATAGAACTGGGAGAGTATGATATTAGTTATGAGCCAAGGACAACCATAAAAGCCCAGGTACTGGCTGATTTCATTGCTGAACTCACCACAACAAATAATGATGAAGAGATGAATAAAAAGTTGTTCGGAGAAAAAGAAATCCCTTCAGATCAGTGGATTCTGCATACCGACGGATCATCGACTTGTGATGGGGCAGGAGCAGGTCTGGTACTAAAATCACTATCACGATGGAAGACATCCACTGCTCTAAAGTTTAACTTTAAAGCTACAAACAATGAAGCAGAGTATGAGGCTATGATTACAGGATTACAGTTAGCCCGAGGGCTCGGAGTTCAGAATCTGCAAGCTAATACATATTCCCAATTAGTGGTTGGACATCAAACTGAAGAATTTGAGGCCAGGGAAGAGAACATGATGAAGTATAAAGTGTTGGTGCAAAAGCTAACCTCTAGCTTCCAGAGCTGTTATATTTCAAAAATTCCCAGAGCAGATAATCAAGAGGTCGATCTTCTCTCGAAGCTTGCTTCATCGGATGCAGATATTAAGCAACCGATCAATATTCAATATCTGTTGATGAAAACTATTGAATGCAGACCGTTTGAGGAGTTAATGGACATAGATGACACACCTTGTTGGATTGATCCAATCCTGAAATATCTTCAGAACGGAACCCTCCCTCAAGATCCAAAAGAAGCCCGAAGAGTTGTTACTAGATCATCCTGATATAGTGTGGTAGAAGGGCAACTTTATAAGAGATCATACACTCTTCCACTATTGAAATGCCTTCGTCCATCAGAGTCATCTTATGTACTTCAAGAGATTCATGAAGGGATTGTCGGAGATCACTTAGGAGGGAGAGCCCTCAGCCACAAAATTCTACGACAAGGATACTACTGACCAACCCTTGTCAAAGATTCAATGGATTTTGTCAAAAAGTGTGACGCATGCCAACGCCATTCAAATATTCAGCGGCGACCGGCAGCCCCACTAACGGCCATCGTAAGCACGAGGCCTTTTGCTTTGTGGGGTGTGGATATACTTGGTCCTTTCCCAACAGATGTTCGGTAATTGAAATTTCTGATTGTGGCGTTCGATTACTTCACTAAATGGGTGGAAGTCGAGCCGTTAGCCTCCATCACAGAAAAAGCTTGTCAAAGTTTCCTGTGGAAATCAGTAATCTGTAGGTTCGGCTTACCGGTGGCATTCATTACTGATAATAGCCGTCAGTTTGATAACCCAGCATTCAAGAAATTTTGCACATATCTTGGAATAGAGTTGAGGCTCACTTCCGTCACACATCCTCAATCAAATGGCCAAGTTGAAGTAACTAATAGGACCTTATTGCATAGTCTAAAGACTCGAGTTCTCCGGAACGGGTCCAGCTGGGTGGATGAAGTATCTGGAGCCTTATGGGCATATCGGACCACTGTTCGAACCCCTACAGGAGAAACACCTTTCGCCCTAGCCTTCGGTGTCTAGGCAGTTTTGCCCACCGAAGTATCAGTCCCTACTCCACGGATGCAGTCTTTTGATCCAACAGTCAATGAAGAGCGGCTTAGGGTTGAACTTGATCTCTTGGAAGAAAAGAGGGATTGCGCCAGTATCCGAGCTACGGCATATCGGCGAAAGGTTAAGAAGTTCTATAATGCCAAAGTAAAGCAGATAACTTTCCAAGTTGGCGACTTGGTTCTTCGGGAGAACAAATTTCAAGGAAATAAGAGTCGAACAGGGAAGCTGAACACCAACTGGGAGGGACCATATGTCATTAAAGAAATCGTAAGACCAGGGACTTACTGGCTTACGAAAATGGATGAGCGAAATCTCAAGCGCCCATACCATGCCGAACACTTGCGGAAGTATTATCAATAAATTTGATTGCTACTCTATGAATTGTTGTTTTCCTTGTCACTTTTTATTTGTAGGAAAGTAAGCATCGAGAGTGAGAATCACTAGAAATATCGCAACTGGAACTCACGCAAAAGGAATAACTACATCAACCTCATAAAGAGACAAATCGACCATCCACTTTCGGATCATACCAATCCGATAAAAAAAAAGAGAGAGAAGAAGAAGGACCATAGCGGTCGGAAAACACCAATGGATTATATCGGTCCTAAAGCATCGACGGATCATACCGGTCCCAGAAGCTTCAACAAACCATACCGGTCTTAAAACATCACCAGATCATACCGGTTTTAAAATGTTAACTGATGGTATCAGTTAACAAACAAAAGGCCATACCGGCCCATTACAATAATAGGTCATACCGACCACCCAAAGGAGACCATATCGGTCTAATATATCATATTGATCCGATATATTTAAAGAACTACATCGATTCCTTGAATCAAAAAACCATATCGGTTAAACCACCAAGTCTCCCTCTCGAGACTGTGAACAAGCCCTTTCAGTCGAAGCAGGAATTCTATAGCTAAAAGTAGGAATAGATAATATGTAATGATCCACAAGCTTCTCAATTACGTCTGCCGGAAGAATATTGGCATTATAATCCGAACAAGCCCTAGTTCTTTTTTGACTCAACTTTGTTCTCAGATGACGACAAAGCATCAGAAGAAGAAACCACAGGAACAGTTCGAGATTCCATACCTGCGATAACACTCTCACTTGAAGATCAAAACCCTTAGAAAGGAAGAAGAAGGTCTCGTATGCAGGATAGAAGAAGAAACACCGCCGCAGCGAGGTTTGAAAAAACCCTCCTACTATGAATCTTCTACAGGGCGTAAAATCGCTTTTGACGGTCACGATTCTCGACACGTGGAACAAGAATCAGTAATTCCATCATTACTTTTGAAAACTCTGTAACGCCCCTATTTTTTTAGTAATCACTGTTTAATTTTATGAAAAATAAATCGGGGGTTATTCATAGATGAATAAAGGTTTAAATAATTAAAGGCATTACTAATAAATTTAATTTCCAAATAATACAATCTACTAACTAGTTGAATGGTTAAGATATCAATTAAAATAAGCACTTGTTACTATTATTGAGTGGAAATGGAACAATGGCAAAGGAGGCTAATTGAAAACCTTGGTAAATTAATAAACCAAAGGTGACATAAATAAAACTTGGTTAATAGGATGAATAATTTTAACTTAGACATGCTATAGTAAAGGAAATTAATAGAAGTGTGACAAACCATTACATTGAGTTAATAAAAATAAAATGGGTTGGGCCCAAATGACCTCTCATCATACTTACTCTCCATTTATATTAAGAAAGAGATTAAAGATTCTAAACTCAATTGGTCTTATTAAAACTTAAGTAATTATTTTAATTAGTTATAAGTTAGAGGAGAGAATGTTGAAATTCTCTCTCTTGTTCTCCTTCCCACCGTGCCCTAAAGCCCGATCTCTTGTTCTCCTTCGTTGTGAGCGAGCCGTTGGTGGCCCATTCTCCGACGAGGACCGGCGGCGACCCGAGCTTCTCCTCCTCCTTTCCCCTTCTCTCCGCCTGCATGCTCGACCGGCGGCCCACCTCCGCCTTCCGCCCGAGCCTGTGCTCGCGTGACTGCCGAACCGGACGCCCCCCCGTCCGGTCTGTCGGCCCCCTTGGCTGCGCCGCCGCCGTCTCCGGTGACGCACGCGCGCAGCTACCCGCCCCCGGCCCGGTCTGCACCGCCGGCCAGTCTCTTCGGTCGCCCGCGACTGTGACGCCGGCGACTCCCCTTGCCATCCCCCGCCTCTGCAGGTGCGCCCCGCTGCCGGAGGAGCTCGATGGCGCCTGTCCGCGCCACCGCTGCTGACCCAACTCCGGCGCCCCCCCTTGCAGTCTGGCGAGTCAAGCTCGGCTCTGTCCTTGCTCACAGGCCTGCAGCCCCTCTTGCTTCCTTCCGACGCCGACCAGGCCGGCCCAATGCCGCCGTGAGCGCCGCAGCTGCAGCCCCTCACCTCCTCTCCTCGACAGTGAACCCTAATTTGGGTAAAACCCTATTCTATTAAGGGGTTGTAGAAGATGAACGAATTTAGGGTTAATTGGGAGAGGATTAAGGGGTTAATGCGATGAAGAATGTAGAGTAATTGTATGCATCTATGTTAATCTGCAGGGATGGAGTTGGATGTTTGTATAGAGATTGAGTGTATGAAAATTCAAGTGCATTGGATTATGATGAGTGAGTGAGTGTATAATTTCGGGCCCTCCAAATAGAGTAGGTGTTGTCAAATTTTTATAGAAAACCCTAAGTATCTATATTTGATTAACCTCCCATAATTTTAGTCTTAATGCTTGATTTAATTACCATTAACATGTTTAACAATTAATCACTTGTAAAGAGCATGCTAGAAACTTTTAATTGTGCTTAGGATGATTAGACATAAATTCTTTAAATGAGCAATTCCATGTTTCCATTCTTTAGAAATACGAATCCCATGTCAAGAGAAATCATACTCCACCTAGCTTGAGAAAAATCATTGTATACTAATGAGTCTAATTAGAGTATAAGATTGGAATACGGATTCCCGTATTTCTAAACTTTCATATTTACTTATCGTATTTGTAGCCATAGAACTAAAGCTATGAAAGGTAATCATAGTATTGGTGAGTTTTAGAAATATGTAATAGATTATAAGTAAAAAATTGTGATTAGACAAATTAATGAGTTTATCGTATTTTAACGAGTTTAAGTTAGAGTTTAGAAAGACTACGATTTTTCGTATTCTTGAATTTCCGTATTCATAAACTATAGAACTAAGAAATAGAAAATACGAGCATTGTATTTACTTAGTTACCATTATTTAATTTTAGGAAAGGGTGAAGGCCCCGCAGGAGTGACCGAGGGACCAAGTCAACCCTAGACCAAGCAAGGACTTTATGTGAGTGATTTCACTATATTTGGAATATTTTATTATCGTTTTGATTTATCGTCGGATTTGTTTGTATGAGTTTTTATTGGTTTTGTGGTTGTCGATGCATTTCTATCGTGATAGTAGTATAGTGTTTTGATGCATGATCTAACGCTATATATTTAGAAATCGCATGAAGTAAAGTAAAAAAGGAAACCTTAATTGGTGTTTATGATGATTACATGTATTGTAGGTTGTACCTTAGTTTGGGATGTATGAGGAATCCAGCGGATGCAGGTTTGATGGTTATGTACAGAATAATGTTGACCATCAGGCCGCCTGACAGTTATGTATTGTATACCGCTGACCGTTAGGCCGCTTGTACTGTATACCGCTGGTCGTCAGGTGAGATGCATGCTTGATGGTTATATACTGTATACCGCTAACCGTTAGGCCGCTTGACGGTTATGTACTGTATACCGCTGGTCGTCAGGTGAGATGCATGCTTGATGATTATGTACTGTATACCGCTGACCGTCAGACCACTTGAAGGCTATGTACCGTATACTGCTGGTCGTCAAGTCCCGGGTTCATGTACTGTATACCGTTGTCCCGGTTATCAGGATTATGTACTGTATACCGCTGATCCTTGTTGAGTTGCTGGAGTTGTTTTGAATACATTCGAACTAGGGTTACATGTTCCTACGATATGAGGCCTCAATATATATATAATTGATTGTGATTTGCTTGTGATGGTTGGAAATTGAACATTGTTTATTGGGTTTTCGGATTTGCTTGGCATGCTATCCAGATTAGAAGATATGCATATAATCAACATGATTTTGGTAATACTATATCTAATATTATAATAGTATTTCCTTGTATAGTGAATCTCACTCGATGAAATGTGCAGGTAATCGAGGGTGAGTAGTCCCGTAGATGGCTTTGACATAGCAAATGAGGATAGAGTTATTGTATTCGATGTTTAGATTTTCAGAACTGTCCCACAAGACGTGTAAACCTTGTATAAGATTTTAACTATTTTATTTATCATTAGGATTATTAGTTTGATTAGCATTGTTATCAGGTTGTAAATTAAACAGCTTATGGGCTGGGTACACTCCCGGCCCAGCTGGTGTGACACTGGATCCCTTGTTAAAAAAAGGGGGTGTTACAAACTCCATACCGATGATATATCTCTTTATCCTTCCTGGAAAATAGAGCCTAAGAACGAAGCGACGGGCCATAAATGATCCAAAGAAAACGACTTGATTACACTTCAGTAACTTGCTTCTCAAGATTACATAAGGCAACTTCATCAGAACCTTGAAAAGGATCATTGCTCGAAAATGTATAGATGAACTTTGAAAATAAATGAAATGACACAAAGAAGGAAGACCACTTGTATGCTTAGCTCATCGCAAGCATACTTGGGGAGGGACTTGTGATAGGGTGAAAGATAGTAAGACACGTGGAATACATCAGAACCGTCCACGTGTCAACATCATAAGGCCCTTCACTGAAGAACGGGCCAGCCCATATCAAATCAGCCCATATCATGATAGACATCTCTTGTCATATCGGATCAGCCCACTCCATAACAACCGTCTCTTATCATATCGGATCAATCAAAAGAAGCGCAGAATGAATCGAACCGATGAGTTGATAACATAGAACATATCGGAAAAGGGCCTCAATTCATCATACCGGAAATGCTCCTCATCGCCGCCGTCCTGAATGTACACACAGTTCATCGGAATAACTTCAAAAATCTTCTAGAAGGATTACAGCTGTCATCCAACTCAGCACTTGAAGAGGAGTCTAACTGAAAGCTTGCTTAATAATTTAACACGTGGCCTAATCCAATAAAGCACATGTCAAAACTCCAATCTTCTTCTCCAAGCAACCGAAGCCTATAAAAGGCCATGACCCCCACTCATTCAGGGGTAAGACATCAGAGACAACGAAGCTCTGCTTCACTGAGAATTGATCCACTTTTTCCATTTTCCACTTGTAAATGGCTCTCAGAGTCCAAGTTAATGAGAAATTTCCTCTTTCCTCCGTGGTTTTTTTCCCTATTAAGGGTTTTCCACGTTACATCTTTGTCTCTATTTCTCACTTGATTGATCTTTTCTCCATTTTCTCACTGCTTAAATCCCTGCAAATCAAACAAATTTAACAGTTGACTTGGAATTGGGATTGATCTCGAGGCAACTCCATTTTCACAATCAACATAGGTCATAAGTCCCCCTCCGGACAAGGAATTCCGATTTGACAGTTTAATTGATTTTGTGTGATCACTTTATTACAAATTAATTGAGAATTAATTTGTAGTATTTATGAATAATGAGATTATTTATAAATAAATAAATATATAATTTGCTTTTATATTTATTTATGGATTTATTGGATATTGTGAGCCATAACACGTGTTTAAAATTTGAGTTAAAATTAAGATAAGCTCAAATTAATTTGAATTTAGATTAGCTTGTGAAAGATATGTCTAGATTCATGTATGAGGCAAATTAGTTGCTAGATTTGATTTTAAATTTTGAATTTAAAATCAAATAAAAGGATAAAGATAAGAGATATTTTGTTTTTAAGCTTAGCCGAAAATCTCTAATAAAATTTGATTTTGAATTCAAAATATGCTTAGCCTAATTTTATTTGAATTCCAACCATCTTATCATCTAATCCTCGTTTCAAAGAGAGTTTTTTTTTTCTCTATAAAAGTCCTCATATATCGAGATTCTGAGAGACATAGTTAGACAAGTGATCTATACCTAATCTTGAGATTGTGCCACACACAAATCCAACCCGGATTTTTGTTAACTGAAGGAAAACTGTGGTTTCGGGAGAAAAGATCAAGCTTTCAAATTTCAAGAATTCAAGGTACACTCTAGTTTGATTCAATTCACAAGTAGAATTTAATTATTATAATTTATATAGAGTTCATAAAAAGTGTTCCTAGTTTATTCACGCTGCAAATTTTAAAAATTGTTTTCCCGAGAATAAAACCAACAAAAAGAATGTAAACCTGTGTTTCTCATTGATTTTATTTGTTTTCTCTAATATTTCAACTCAAATAATCAATTTTTTAATATTATAAAATAACTTTTTTGGAAATAAAAAAAATAAGTACGTCAAAAAAAGTGAAAATCTTAGTATTTTATACACAGAACATTGCTTTCCAAAATGACCCCTCCAATAAATAGCTTCTCATCTTCCTCTGTTTTTCATTAAAATGTGATGCTCATGCAGAGACAAAAAGTGATGATAAAAAAAAATTTAAATTTTAATATTACCACTATATTTATTTCATCTAATTAAGAAAACTTTAGTTAATATTTTTTTTTTTTTTTTACAAAGGTGACAAACATCTCCCAAAAGTTAGTCGTTGTATCAATAAGCAAGAGGTCATTGATAACTTTAGTTAACTTTTAAAAACTGTTAATAAATCCAATATAATAAATAAAATGAAATAAAAATAAATAAATAACAAGAATAGAAGAAGCAACAAACCCTCTCCTCCACCCCCTCTTGCTTTTTCCTCAAACGGCCTTCAATTTCATCTCCATTCTATCTCCTCCATCGTCCAATCTCTCTTCCAACTACCATCCAAAACCTAAATTCCAATACAGGTTGATATCATGGACCCATCGGAGCTCCGGCGAGTGTTCCAGATGTTCGACCGCAACGGCGACGGGCGGATCTCAAAGAAGGAGTTGAGCCACTCGCTCTCAAAGCTCAGCATCGAGATCGCGGAAACAGAGCTGGCGGCGATGATCGAGAAGATAGACGCGAACGGCGATGGGTGCGTGGACATGGAGGAGTTCGCAAGGTTGTAATGCAGACGCATCATGGGGATCACGAGGAGGACGCGATGAGGAGGCGGACATGAGAGAGAGGCGTTCAATGTGTTCGATCAGTAATGGGGATGGGTTCATAACGGAGGAGGAGCCGAGGTGGCGTCGGCCGGGCCAATGGGCTGAAGCAGGGGAGGACGGTGGAGGATTGCAGGAGGATGATCACCAAAGTCGATGTAGATGGTGATGGGATGGTCAATTTCAAAGAGTTCAAGCAGATGATGCGAGGAGGTGGTTTTGCTGCATTGACGACTACTTCATCGTCTTGATGATATATATATATATATATATATATATATATATATATATATATATATTCCTTCTTCTTTGTTTATCTTCTGCTCTTTTTTATTGATTTTTACTGTAAAAAAGGATAAATTAAAGAAAATAATACAGGAATTTATTTATTTATTGAAACAGAGAAGATTTGGATGCAGATGAGGAAGGTTTTTGAGCTATTATTATTATGGTATTTGTTTTTATTTAATGCATTTGATGTTTTTTTTTTTAAAAAAAAATAGATAAATCATGCTTTGTTAATACTAACAAAATACAAAATACAAAATACAAGGACGTAATTAGAGTCCCTGGGAATTCTAGTTGATCTCAAGCCTTGTTTGCAGTTTGTTATCCTTGTTCACAATGTGTTTAATTCCTCATAGATGAAAATAATACAGGTGTTTGCTTGATTGTTCAGATATCATGGGAAATGAAATGAATTGTTGAGTATATTGAATAATATATATAGCCTTTAGGCCTTGTTTGTTTCATGGTTTGCCATGGTTTTGTAATGTATGGTATGGTTTACTCTTCTGTTTGTTTTCATTTCCATTGAGATGATATGGTTTTCTATGGTTTTTTATGGTTTCCAATGGTTTAAAAACTTCCATTTTTGTTGGATTTTTCAAACCACCGATTTGGTGGTTTCTCATGGTTTTAATTTTTTCCTACTAAAAATATCCCTACCAATTTACTTCAATCCCTTCTTCTACCATAGCAAAATCAAAGAAAGTTATAATCTCCACAAAAAAAGTCTTATATTTTGTTAATTTTGTATATTAATTTATTATAATTTTATCAATTTTAAATTAATGGTTAATAATTTGATATATATTTTGTAAGATTTAAAAAAAATATATATTTATACTTCAGTTGAATTTAATTTTTTGATCATAAATCATTAAATTTAATATGGATTTTTGCAGGTGTACCCCTGAATAAAACATAATTACATACATACCTCTAAATAATAAGTATAATTACGTATATACCCCTAGGGTTAATTAGATTAAAAATCGTCAGTTAACAAAAGGTAAACGTGCGAAATAACCATTATATCCTTTACATATATATCCTGAAAGTTTGTTTGACTATAAACTTACAAATATCCCCTTTAAAAATATGAAATTTAAAATAGCTAAGATATATAAAGAGAATTATTTTGGAAATTTTCCGACGCTTAACTGAAGTTGTAACTATGGTTAAGATAATTTTATTAACTCTATCATCGAAACCTAACAATAGGGGCATATCCATAATTCAACCTGTTTTTCAGGGTATACAAGCATTTATGATTTTTTCAGGTGTAAATATGCAATTATGAAACTTTGAAGGATATATAACCAATTTTTTCAATTTAACATGATTTCATATTAATTTGTGTTTAAGGGTATTCTGGTCATTTTATTATTTCTACAACCATATCATACCATCAAAACAAACACAAACAACTAATTAACCATACCATACCATACCATCTTTCCAAACATGATAAACATATTTACAATACCATACCATACTATACCATACCATACCATACATTACGAAACTATAACAACCAATCATCCAAACAGGGTTAATAGAAGCTTTTAGGAGAATAAGAGAATATTTTAAGAGAGATTTGGATAAAGGAATGGTCTAAGAAAGTAAGAGAATACTTTAGAAGAGATGTAATAGGAATCTTTTCTTTAATATAAGGAACCTAATTAGAGCCTCTCGGGAATCCTAGTTGATCCCAGGACCTGTCTACCTTCTCTAGTCATCTAGTTGGTGTTCGATGATACTTGAAGTCATCATCCCGACAGTGTGTCCAAATCCTCATAGGTGAAATTGTCTCTAACTCCACCTGCTTTAAAATCAATCTTCCAAAACGTGGTGTTTTTGATTTGTTATTTTTGCTTGTTTTTTCATTTAATGATTAGTTTGTGTTTTTAATTTCTTTTAAATATTTTTATTTACAATAAATTATTTTGTAATTTTTAGATTAAAATGGATAAACCATGTTGATTTAATAAAATCATAAAATAGGAGAAAAGAAAACCCTAAACACGAAGTCCTCTACATCATCATAGAGATTTTGCTCGATCTCTCTCCATCAATGGCTGCCCGCTTCCTCTTACTCCAAAGGCTGAAAAGATTGCAGCTTTCCCCTCTTCTTCACTCGGCCTTGATTCCGAACCAAGCCATTACCACTCGCAATCCAGCTCTTTCCAGCACTCCCTGTCACTTCTCCAAGTTCTCTATCCCTCCTAGCCCATTCAGGAATTCATTGCCTTTCAGGAGCTTCAGCCATGGCACCGTGAATCTTGTCCTCTCTGAAGGGAAGCCCAAGTTCGAGGTCATCGAGCCGGAGCTCCCGATGAAGGAGAAGTGGAGGACCAAGAAGCAGCTGAAGCTGCAGAGGAAGAGGGATAAGAAGAAGAGGAGATCGGCTAATAGAACGGACCCCAGACGCATTCGTCCCAAGGGATTAAAAAAGAAACAGAGGTTCCCCACTGCCGAGGCCCGGATCAAGTATAAGATTGAGAAGGTGAGGAAAAATCAAACCAAATGAGTAAAAAATTCATATCTTCCCTTGAATCCTGATAAAAGATCAATGCTTTCTCAGATTTTTATTGTGAAATGGATGCATGAATTTGTTCATGTTCCATCTCATCTGTTGCAATGTGCTAAACTCCTCATACCTGCATTATGCCTTTAATCATCCTCCTAGTTGAATGACAATTATTATATTTGATCAAACATATCAAGTTCTTCCTTTTGAGTGTCAATGCAAAGAAACCATACCATTGTTTTTAGTATAATCCTTGTTTTCGTTGGCAAAGATTCATTTTTTTGTGCATTTGTGCATCTTCTCTGATCAGCTTTTATTGTAATTATTTGTCAAGATACTTCTGCAATGTTTTACATAACTTTGGCTTATGATCTGACATCATCTAGATTACCTACCAATGCCTTTGTGTTGTGTTTCTGTCACAATCTCTTACCTTTGTTCGCAATTGATAATATCTCTTTATGGGAAGGCCTAGCTACCTTTTGGAAGTAGATTTGTGTATCTTGGGCTTTGGTCTATGTTCCTCTCTTTCGAAGTTCAAATTTGTGGTTTTATGTTCCAAACTTCTGATATATCACTCCTTTCTCATTGGCTTTAGTAATATTATCTTAACTCATATGGCATTCCTTCTCTTTCAATGTCTCATTAAATAATCTCACTAGCTTGACTGGAGTCAAGTTCTAGGTGCTGAAAAAATATATACTTAGGAAGGAAATGCCTTTTTTGACTGCAGGCTAAGCTTAAGGAAGCATTGCTAGTTGAAAAGCTGAAGAAGTATGAAGTACCAAAAGTTCAAGGTCCAATACCCAAACCAGAGGTTCTTACTGGTGAGGAACGCTTCTACATGAAAAAGATGGCCCAGAAAAGGTCTAATTATGCAGTTATTGGAAGGCGTGGAGTGTTTGGAGGTGTAATCCTCAACATGCATCTGCATTGGAAAAAACATGAAACTGTTAAGGTTGTCTGCAAACCTTGTAAGCCAGGCCAGGTTCATGAGTATGCCAGTGAGATAGCTAGGTTGAGTGGTGGAACACCAATTCAAGTTATTGGAGAGGACACAATAGTTTTTTATCGTGGAAAGAACTACGTTCAGCCTGAAGTAATGTCACCTATCAACACATTATCCAAGAAAAAGGTGTGTGCTTGTACATTTTCCTTGGTAATTTCTGTTTCACATTCTTTTTCTAGGAACCTTCCATTGTTTCTCTTAATTCTTCTCAAAGCTAAACATGCAAACCCTGTTTACTAGGGTTGTAATTTTATATCAGTCAGACCCAGTGACTAGCTTTCATGTGTAGGCACTTGAAAAATCAAAATATGAGCAATCGCTGGAGACTGTGAGGCGTTTCATTGCTATAGCAGAGAAGGAGTTAGAACTTTATTACCGTCATGTGGCACTTTATGGTGATCCAAACACTCGGAATTCAGATTTAATTTACACTGACCAAACAAGAGGTCTGTTTAATCGAGAAACAGACACATCTGACAGAGTAGAAACAGAATGCAACCATTCCATTAGTGATGATTTAATCACAGATGTTTCAGATTCAGAAGTTAATTCTGATGATCAAGTCACAGAAGCTGTGGACAATTCCACTAGTGATGATATAAATACAGATATTTCAGATTTAGAAGCTGAGTCTGATTATGAAGCCACCAAAGCTGAAGGCATTTCTGGAAGGTGAAGAATTATGGGATCCTAAAGTGGTTTCTAGGAATGAAGAAGATATGTGCATTAAATGGAAGTTGGCTGTCTGATTTATTTCATTCACAAAAGATGGAAATGGATTCATCAGGTAATTTCTGCAAACATCCAATATTACTTTGTGCCTCTAGTTTATATTAATATTTTAATTTCTTGTGAATATAGGTTGAAGATGACATTGTATCAATTTTTCCTGCTTTTTTTTCTTACCATGACTATAATTTCTCTGATCAGTCTTTGTAGATAATTTAAATTTATATGTGGAACTTGAACAATGAGAATATTTTCTTCTATTGCTTCCTGAAATGTCAAATAAGAAACCATGAACATAGTCAATTAACAATTAGTAGTAATCTAGCTATTTGGGCAGCTTTAGAAATGGTTTCTACAACCTATTTGGTCCCAATAAATGTCAACGGAAAACTTTTGACTTTCTTCAATCTTGAAACATGCTCGAATGCAATAGACACATTTCTTCTAGGCAATAGCATGCTTGAAGATAACCTGAGCGATAGCCTTGATGTTCCTTATTGTTTTTTTTTTTTTGGTTGTCTAAGTTAACATTCTTTTGGAATGCTATATTCCAATTTGATACTAACTTTTTACGTTATGGCATAGAAATGGCTTGGGAGTATGATGAAGATGTTTCTATGTGCTAAACTATTGTTGTTTGTGAAATTATGCAGGTGCAGTGGATGTCTCAACAAGGGAACAACCGCATATGTTCTCATCCCATTCACCAGTGATTCCAACTGCACATTCCTGCAAAATATGGTGTAACTAAATCCTCGATCAACAGCCATAACTTCGATTGGCCCTTGTGACAAGCCTAACAATAGTACAGCTGCAGTACCTTCTGAATGATGCTATGCCTGTGAGTTCCTTTACCACAGGATTTGTCCGAACCTTAGAGCAGTGTAGATTGTACATATCTTTCTCCTAGTAATCTTTTCAATGAGCTTGATCACTGTTGTGAAGTGAAGCTCTTCATTCACCTTGGAGCAGTGAGTCAGTGACTACTTCTTAAACCCCATTAGTGAGAGCATCTTTTCATAGCAGTTAAGAGTCCCCATATTTATATGTCAAGACCAGCTTCCTGAGAAAACTTATTTTGTAAAAAGCTACAATACAGTATATATAAGAAATGCTACATTTTGGGCATTACCATGAAGTGAGTCTTTTGACATTTTGGGCATTACTGCGAAGTCAGTTTTGTTTTACATTGGTCTTCTAGCTTGTAGTCCTGTTTTGTTTTACATTGGATTCTCAAATTTCATTTATTTTTGTAATTTTAAATTTAATAAATCTCGTGTTCATACATGCAGTTACAATTATATAAATGTGGATTAAGATATATTGATGATTTTTATACTAATGCATGGTTGGAGAACAAAACTAATATTATAGTGTAATGCAATCCTTTGAAACCTAGGTAAGATGCCAAAACCTTACAACACAGCATGTAAACTAGAGATAGAACTCTGAACAGAGTTGGGTATAGATATGTATCAGCCTCCATGTATAGTTTTTCCATGACATAACTGTTGCATATATAGGATTCACTTGTAATGCCTCTATCCAAGATCAGGGACAGTGAAGTACTCTTCATCATCGGTAAGCTCAATTCTTTGCTTTTTAAGGGGCATGCTGGATTTGGTTGGTCTATAGAATGCTGCATTGCTTGCTTGAGGGATGGCAAGTTCTGGAACCTCCGCAGCTGCCAACCCCCCCTTGTGCCCATCCCCCTGAAAGAGCCCGATATCTGCAAACCACTCCAGTTCCCCAACCCCTGCTGGGGTCTCTTTCTGCCATTAATGGAGCAAACATGTCACAACCTTTTATAATCTGATTGCATGTTTCTGACAGAAATGTTTCCCTTCTACTTACCTTGTCTGCAGATTCATAATCAGAAAGTTGCAGGAACTCATCAACTGCCCATGCGGATTGAGTGAACGTTGGAGGTGTTTGTTGTGTTGAGGGATTCTTTGGAGCATGGAATGGAGCATGTTGGTTTGGTGGCTCAAAGCATTCCTTGTTGGTGTCATTGTTGCATCCTGAGCTTAGTGCCACACGAATGCCGGTTGCCAGGAAGCGTTGGTGGTTTCCGGAAAGGCTACCAGCCACATGAATGGGCTCATCACATTCGCGGCAGAAAAGGGCTCTGTCCTCCACACAGAAGATGAAGGCTGGCTTCTCCTGCCAAAGATGATCAAAGCGAAGAAGGGAGGAAATCCTATATCACATAAACTGCAAGCTACATTCCTAGTTTTAGATATGACTTCACTTTGTGCTACATATATTTTATAAGGCAAAAGAACTATTTTGATTTCACAAACTGTTGTTGCAACAGCCACTCTCCATCCAGAAGTGAATGAGTAAGCTGCTTAATTTTATGGCAAGAACTAACATCTGTGTGATCAGGCTAGAGGTCGGCAACGTTACAAACTTGTTATTGCATACCATACACACTAATTGATAGAGGAAGCTGATTTAAGTTCTAGCTATTTCTCCTATTTATATGTAATTGCTGATTTAAGTTCTAGCTATTTCTCCTATTTAATCAAGGTTCTTTGTCTAAATGCCAAAGCATCTTGTTATTGTAGTAGAATGTCAATAGTTAAATACTTCCTTTTCATGTCAATTTTTTTGTGATAGATCATGTCCTGATCTACCAAGGAATTTGTGATGTTTCATGGGCTTTCTTTTTTTCCTTCCAAAGAAATTGCCTGTTATGTATTCTCTAAACTTCTGTTTCATTTCTATAATTTCACTGATGCAACCTTATGTTTCACGGTTTCACCTTGTTAGATCTAGTTTACTGTCTTTCTTCAAGTCACTGACTCAGTACTCAAGGAAAATGTATTCATTGACTGCGAGTGTAGAGCTGCAAACTTTGTCAGGCTGGCCACAGGTACTCTTAACATTAGTTGCTCTACAAAATTGAAGATTTACTTATCTAAATTTTATTCCTTTTCCATGGCTAACCCTCAAAACTCTCAATATATTATTGATGATATTGCCTTTATTTGGTTATGATGTACTATTTAAATCGAGATATCTCAGTTTCAATCAATTCAGTGCTTAAGCAGATAATTGCCAGTAAAAAGATAGCAGAAATCAGCAGGAAAGCTCAAGAGGACTTCCTTACCTGGCAGATATCACAGCGTGGGAGCTTGTTAGAGAGACACTGGAGTAGAAGCCTCTGGTGTTTGCTCGCAAGTTTGTTTGCCGCATGGATCTCCACGTCGCAGCTGGCACAAAGCGCCGCCTCATCAGCACAACAAATAACTGTCGCCGCAGACTTCTCACACACATCGCATTGGATCTTCATCTCGTCTTCTTTCTAAAAGATCTCAGTGATGTTCAGAATGCCTCCATGCTTCTTTCACCTTGAAAACCAGAAAAATTAAGAATGAAACAATATCCATGCAAGGAAAAACTGGATGTATCTGATCAAAAGAAACAGGTGCAATATTTACTGTTGTTTTGTAGGAGAGAATGAAAAGAAGAAAGCTGAGAATGAGAGTGTCTATAAATGGTGGATATTTGGTTTGTTGGGAGTTGGATGAACAGTGGAGATGCTGAAGTTGAGCTTATTGTTTGTGATCTTCTCTGCAACTTGGTGGTTGATGTTGTTCTCTGTGGTTCTGGTTGGCTTGTGGAACTTGTGGCCATGAATGTTTTGTATTCTCTTGCATTAAATCTATAGTATCTGAGCTGTCCACTGCTCTCAACTAAACACAACACACTTATTTGATGTACTATGTTATAGGTTTAATATACTATTTAGTTACATAAACTTCTTTTCTAGCAAATTTATAAGATAAATGTATTAAATATTAATAAATTTAATCCGAATAAAAATTACTTTTTGGACTAGGTACTTTTTCTTTCTAGTTAGATGACAAGCAGTCCCGCGAGAGATAGTTAGGGATGTGCACACACATGACAGCTCAATCCTCGTGCTTCTCACAAGAGAACATCACAACACATGATCCTCATCTTATGAGTGAGGGTTCGATCATAGGTGATCCACCCGGATATTAATAGGCCCGAAAACGGTTGGTGAACCATGCACTTTTGTGCACAATAATTCAAACTGAAAATGTACATTACAACTAATTGAAGAATATATAATTAATAAAATTGAAATTCTCGAGGCTATTGATGACCCTTAATATTATAAGTACATAAGTAGGACAATAATATAAATAGGACTATTTTGTCGGCTTTGATATGAGCATTTGATGGAGAAGGTTGAAAATATCGCTAATATTATTAATATTTGTGGATGTAATTGAAAATAAATGTTGTGTTCTTATCATTTTATCGACTTAATAGCTATATTTGGTTAAATTCTAGAATAATGGGATATCTGCTGATAAACATTAGGATTTTAATCTATTACATAATGATTTTTAATATTTTTTAATTTTCTTATTTTAATATATTCCGTCATAAATTTATACTTAGACCTGGTTTTTTTTTATCAATTTAAGTTTTTTTAGATTGAATTGATTGTTTTTTTTTTTCAAATTCATAGAATAGTTAGTTCTTAGTCCCTGACACTATTTTTTTTTTTACCTTGGGATCCTTGGGGGGTGTAGGGGATTAGTGTAATAGTATTTTGGGTGGGAAACAGTGCCAAATAGTGCCAGGGACCTATAGATAATTTGCCCTTCTCAAATTATATAAAATATTTTTTTTATTACAAAAAATCAAATAATAAGGTAGTTTTAAGTGCAAATTCCCTATTAGTCTTTGATACTATTTGATACTATTCATCACCCAAAACACACACACCCAAAACACTATTATACTATACCCCTACACACCCCCAAGGATCTATAGACAATTTGGGCACTATTCAAAGAACCTATAATTAATTACTAGTCGTTTTAATAATATTTAATTTATAAAAAAAATAAAATTTATAATTAATTTGATGGGTTTCAAGAGGACAAAGAACCAAATATGGACTAATAGAACATTGTGTGAGGTGTCCCTAACTTGTTTAACAGAGATCACTTACGAAACTACTAAATGTCAGGATGGAGCCCCATTGCGGGATATCCCATCCCCATCTCGGATATTTCGGGTGCCAAACACTACCTTAGTCACAATGTACTTGGACGTGGCTCAACATGAACCGGCTTATAACTTGTGGGTTTTATGCATTTTTGGTCCCACTAATTTATGGAATTAAAAGCTTTGCAGACAAAGACATGTGGTTTATTGGATAGCAAAGTTCAACCTAATAAATCAATGCATTCTTGCAGAAACTAACAAGAAAACAATGTATTAGAGATGGGATGTTAGTGTCAAAGTTCCGGTATGAATTAGGGTTCCGGGGCTCTATTCTTATCATTATCATGTATTCTCATATACCACGTTATGTTGCTATCTTATAAATAAATGTGATTTATTTATTATTTATTATTTTTTAAAAAATAATATATTAAAGATATATAAAATCCATGCAAACTTTAGCTTGTGATATAGTTCGTGTGGTTTATAGGATACCATCTCTGAGGGCATTATTTTATATAGCTATATAATAACATAAATTGAAAACTCTTACCTCTAATATATTTGCGGTTTTTTCTATAGGAAGATTAAGGGGTGTGTTTAGTTCTCAGAAATAGAGCACAAAGTGACAGAAGTGAGTGACTTCTCATGTGTTTGGTTTACGAAGGTGAGAAATTGGACTTTTATAACCCCACCTAAGCCTAAGGGTCTTTTAACTCTCATAATAAAAAAGAATTAGAACTACGTAAATAGTACCTGCTTATTCGAAGCATTTTATTTGAGTCACTATAAAAATTTTTAATTAGGTATCTCAACTTTTAAAATTACGTTGATTGGGTCGTATTCAATTAGTGTGTTAGATTTTGTTAATTATGGTTTTATATAGTAAGTAATCATTAGTTGTATTATTTATTATGTTGTTTAGATATAATTAACTAAAAATTACTTACTTTACAAAATCATAATTAACAAAATCAAACACCCTAATTGAATGCGGGTGACTCAATTGAACGTAATTCTAAAATGCATCTAATCAAATTTTTATAGTGACTCAAATAGAAATACTTGAATAGTTGGGTGACTATTTATGTAGTTTACCCTAAAAAAAAAACTAAAGTGAAAGTTATGTGAAATTAGGGCTAACTTTCAAGAACTCCCACCCACTCTTCTACATTTTCTTCTGTGAAATTAATATTAGAAGTATATAGAAATATAAACTTAAAAATCATTTTAGGGTGCGTTTGGTTAGAGGTAGTTTCAAATACATGGATTTTGAATTACATTGTAGTTGTAAATCCAAGGATTTGAAAATACAGGAGAGTCAAATCCAGTGTTTGGTTGGATGTATTTGAAAGTACAGGATTTTGAAAGTTTGTGTTTGGTTTGATGTATTTAGAGTGTTGGATTATAGAATTCTTGTATATAGTTATTCACATGGTGAGTTACTCCCCATTATAGACTATTATTAGTAGATTTTATTAATAATAAAAGCTTCATAATTTTTTTAATTAATATATATATATATATAATTATTTTTAATAATTATTTTCTTAAAAAATTATATTATTATTATATATATAATATATATTTTTTAAAAAAATAATTATAATAATATTTACACATTATAATACTTGATTATTATGGATGTATTTAACATAATATTAATTTTTGATGATAGTTATATGAATAATTTATATTATTGTAAATTAATTTAAAGATTATTTTTTAAAAAATTTATATATATATATATATATATATATATAGTGATAGTGATATTACTGTGCATTCACACTCCTCAATAGTTTGACCCTGAAAGATGTTTAAAAGGATTTAACTGCGGATGGGAAGATCATCGAAAAATAAGCTAACATGTCCATTTTCATATAATTTGGTAATTGTTTAGTTCTCCCACTTAACGGTTCTTATTTTATAGAAATTTAAATGGTCCAAAATTTCAACTATTAAGTGGGAGGACCAAACGATTATCAAATTATATGAAAATAAACGTGCTAGCTTATTTTTCGATGATCTTTCCATCCATACGGTTGAAAATTTTTAAAACTCTTCAAATAACCAAATATGAGGTCATTTATACTTGCACAATAATATAATAGAAAAAATTAATATTATATTAAAATATTTTTCACTCAATATCTCGCTCAGCTGAACGCGTGAATCGCTCATGTGCGATTCACGTGCGGGATTTGAAGGTGGATTTGGTTTTACGGCCGATTCGGCCGTAAAACCAAATCCCCTATATATGGGATTTGTTTTTACAGTGACTTTCCAAATCCAGCAAAACAAACGGAGGATTTAAAAAGTTATGGTATTTGTAAATACACTGGATTCCAAATCCCCCCAAATCCCTCCAAACAAACAGACCCTAAGTGTTCAACTAAACACCATGTAGTGCAAAATCCTTATGAAACTTGGATTTTTCCCTTCCATCACTTTCATCATCTCCTATAACTTCTAAATGATCTTCTAAATGACCTTATATATGTATATATAGTCCCGACATCAGGTGGATTTGGATCAATCGATCCGTAGCCCATTTCGACCCTTGGAGCATGTTTAAAGGATTTCCAACCGTACGGATGGGAAGATCATCGAAAAATTAGCTAGTATGTCAATTTTCATACAATTTGGTGATCATTTGGTCATCTTACTTAATTGTTGAAATTCTGAACTGTTCAGATTTTTAAAAAATAAGAACCGTTAAGTGGGAGACCCAAACGATCACCAAATTGTATGAAAATGGACATGCTAGCTTATTTTTTTGTGATCTTCTCATCTGTACGATTGGAAATCCTTCAAATATGTTCCAAGGACTGAAATAGAAAGTGACCTCATTTGCACAGTGATAAGGCCGGTGATACCTTATCACGACTATATATATATATATATATATATATATGTGGTTTTGATACGATGCGGCTCGTGGCTAACCCATTGTATCTCTAATATTACATGGGGAGTGTTTGTTGGGGTTTTAGATTTTTTGGATTTTGGGCATTAGTATGGACCGGCCACATACTAACAGGCATATATATATATATATATATATATATGAGAAATGTGAAAAAAAGGAGAACATAATTGTTTCCCCAGTTTTCTAGTTTTATATTTTTATTGTGTATATACCCTTAGGTTACATCAAATATTCAACTATAAGTTAACAAACAGTAGATGTACGAAAAGAGCATTATACCTTACATATATGTCATTAAAAATTCTATTGATTATAAATTTCCAAATATATGAAAAAATTTGAGATTAAAAAATTATAAAAGATATTTCTTTGCCCTATATTTAATTTTGATTATAGTTAAGATTTTGGGTTAACAGATCTCAATGGTAAGGATATATTCGTAATTAAATAGAATCTTGGGGGTATACATATAATTACGATTTTTCATGATTATATACATACAATTTTCCTTTTTTTTTAATGTAAATCTCAGCCAAACCCGTAACCCGGTAGATCTATATCCGGCCCGTTTCCATATCGCCTACAAGTCCGGGACTCCCGGCAGATCCGAACCCGGTACGTTGAAACCCGACCCGTTTCCAAACCCTACACCTCCGCGATGCGCTCATTGTTGTTGCTTCTTTACTGGCTGCTTCAAGAGCATCGTTCAAATAACGCTACCAGGTAATTCGAACTTCGTACTACTCTGTTAGGGTTTTGATCTGATTTTTTGTTTGATTTCTCCTATTTGGATCACAAACTCGATGCAAATTGCGCTGATGGTTTGAATTCCTTGTGGTTCATTTTGTTTGTTCTAATGTGACGTTATGTTTTGATGTTTGCTATTGGAATGCGATGGATGATATTGATGTTTTCTTTTTTTTTTTTGTTCATAAATATGGCAACCCAGTTACTTGTTTATCTTCTTTAGTATATAGATTATTTGTTGATAGCTGTAGAGGTTGAACAAAAGGTTTAGGGTGTTTTCTTGAGTTTCTGGTTAATTCCATTGGTGTTAGGGTTATAGCTTTGATGCCTAATTTCTTCACTTATGGATTGAGTGGTCAGTTATTTCACCTATTGAACTCATACGCACTAGAAATTTGTTGTCATGGTATGATTCAGTGGTTTCTTGGAACATCTTGAAAACGTGTGCAGAGAAGAGGTGGCAGACAAGATTGAAAAAAAATGTTTTTTTTTCTTTTCTTTCCCTTTTCTTTTACCTGAGTGGGACTTAGCTTTAAATAGATTTTGTGTTGCTGTCTACAAGACTACACTGTGATGATAATGCACTTATAAATTCTAAATTATGGTAATCAATGTTCAAAAATCAAGTAATTCTTGATTGGAAGTGTAGAACATTGTCTTAGTTAGGCCCACTTGTATGACAGTACAAGTATATTTGTCCTTAGCCCTACTATATTTTATGCATGAAAACTGGGTTAGTTATCTTGATATTTGTTGTGAAGTAGTCCAAGTTTACTTTCTATATTTTTGTCATTTTAGAAAATCTACTTCTATAGGCTTTGATTTCATAGGAGAACTGTGCTTTTGTTTCCAACCTTTTTTATTTCCTGAGAATTTTTCTCTCCTATCTGGAGATTGTGAAAATCTATCTTAAATATCTTCTCAGTTGTATATCATTGTTTTCTGTTCAAACCAGCCCCCTACTTTCTCATTCTGCTTCCTGCAAAAACTTTGATAATAATAAAATGTTGTAGGATTTGCAAGCTTTTGATTGAAGTTGTAGTTTGATGTCAAGGTTTTGCATCTTGTCTTTGAATGTGACTTTTGCCTCTCTAAAGAACTTTTTGAAGCGGATTAAGGCACTTACAGACTAGCATTGCACAACTCATGAGGCTAGGCAAACCTTAAAATCCCATTTTGCCAATGCTTGCAGCGCATGCTAAGTCTACCTTTGAACTTGTATTATCAGGGAACTGCAATATTGGACGTGGTGGAAGTCTTCTCAAAGAGAAAGGGAAATAAACCTTTTTGTCAAGGAGATAAATCATCTGAGGCTGCTTAAAGTGTTGCATACCTTCTGGTTTCCTTTTCCAACATGAGTAATTCACCACTTTTGCAGATTCTAGGTACATCTCTCTCTCTCTCTCTCTCTCTCTCTCTCTCTCTCTCTCTCTCTCTCTCTCTCTCTCTCTCTATATATATATATATATATATATATATATATATATATAATGTAACTTATTCCAATACCTTTTTATGGTTACCACAGCTCGCGAGCCTGAAGGATTCTCAATTTGGAACGGACCTCCATTTAACAATGGTCAACCAAACATCAAACTTGAGAGAGTACCCTGCACTGTCTCAAAGTTCAGTGAAAATGGTTCCAGACTCATGGTGATCAAGAGCACCTCTGAAATTAGTGTTTATGATTGCCACAGTTTGACAGAAATCAAATCCTTTGAGATCCCATCTGTTCTTGCTGCCACTATTTCCCCAGTTGGAACCTATCTCCAAACATTCCAGAAATCCTCCTCTCCACAAGACAAAAATATTGTGTTGTGGGATATACAGACTGGTTCTCCTGTTTATCAACTATTCCAGAAGAATATGTCTAAAACTACTTGGTATATTTTTATGCTGAGAGTAAAATTGTCACATTTGGTAGTTTGAAGATCATTGTGAAATGCTTTTCCTAATTGTTGGCATTGATATTTCAGGCCCTCACTTCAATTTAACTCTGATGAATCTGTTGTTTGTCGGATGGCAACCAATGAGATACAATTTTTTGATCCTAGTGATTTTTCCAAGGGAGCAGTTTATAGATTGAGGATACCTGGTGTGGCTGCAATTGAGCTTTCTAGGGCTCCTGGGTCTCATGTTGCAGCATTTGTTCCTGAATCAAAGGTTGGTTGTACTTAGTACTTTGGGCAACAGATTTGAGCAACTTGTATCTGATGAGTTTTCATATTTTGTCAGGGTATTCCAGCCAGTGTTCAGATTTTTTCTTGTAATAAGGATTCACAGTCTTTGCCTGTTGCACGGCGGAGTTTTTTCCGATGCTCCACTGTGCAATTGCATTGGAATTGTGGCTCTAATGGGCTCTTAATTGTCGCCCAGTCGGATGTGGATAAAACCAACAAGAGTTACTATGGTGAATCCAAGTTAAATTACTTGACAACTGATGGAAGTTATGAAGGACTTGTGGATCTGCGTAAGCTCTTCGACTCAAATCTCTGGATTTGATCATTCTTAATTGAGAATGTCTTTTTAATAATTTGTTGACATAGCAACAAACAATAACAGGAAAAGATGGGCCTGTTCATGATGTGCAATGGTCATCTTCAGGATTGGAATTTGCTGTAGTCTATGGATGTATCCTTTGCTTAAAATTTTGGTCAAGTTCTTTCCTACGATATTTTGGCATGGTTTCTTTTGTGCTGGTTTTCTCAATTTTTTCCTTCACTTTCCTCAGTCATGCCTGCAAAAGCAACAATATTTGATAAGCGAGGCAAACCTATACTTGAGCTTGGCACTGGTCCATATAACACAATCAGATGGAATCCTAAGGGAAAATGTATCCTTTTAATGCAATAGGGTTGTTTAACTTTATCACTTGTAAATCATGGATGTTGGTTGACATAGGTTTGTTGAGTGCTTAATTAGGTATCTATTGACTTATCTATAATCAATATGTAGAAGTTAGGAAACATTTGCTTTTTCCTATGTTCATATTTGTATCCTTAATTTTTTGTTATACAGTTCTATGTCTAGCAGGTTTCGGTAACTTGCCTGGGGATATGGTATGTTAATTGTTATTCTACTAGGATAATGATATATTTAGTTCAATATGTGATGGTCATGTTGATTGATAAAATTACATATAGTCTTTTTTTTCATGGACACAATGAATCTTTCAGAAGATGTCAATGCTATCCTACATTGCTGTTTGATGACTGTTTGTAGTTGAGATTAATTGATTCTCCCTCCTCTATCATTCGTGGATGCGTGTACACCTGTATGATAGTCTACAAATGTTAGATTTGTTGTCATGTAAGCAATTAACGTAGTTTATTTTCTCTGTGAGACAGGAAGATCAGGAATAGCCTTTTTACAGCTAAAATGACTTGCACTTGATTTACATTTCTTGTGGTGCATGATGTCTACTCTCATTTCATTTCTCCTTCACTATGCAGTTTAAGAAAAACGCCTTAATTTCAAGGATTCTGCTTAAATGATGTCTACTCTGATTTTGTTTCTCCTTCACTATGCAGTTTAAGAAAAACGCCTTAATTTCAAGGATTCTGCTTAAATATTTAGTTTTACTTCTGCACAACATACTTACTCTGAGGTGGTTTTACTTAAAACAAATATAAATTTCAAATTCCTTTCCATATTTGTCTAGAACTTCAGAACTGTATAATATTTAACATACCATGAATGCTCACTTTCAGTTTTATGCTTGTCTTATTGTAGCTTAGATTCTTTCTTGTGTTTCCCCTTAATGTGTGTTGTCTCGTTTCATAATACGAAATTTTATTTGTAATGAGATTTTCATTCAGACAGGATAAACTCAATTAGCCTCGCATTGAGTGTGAAAAATTCTTTCTTTAGGCATTCTGGGATTATTCAGAAAAAAAGTTGCTTGGAACAACAAGGGCAGAATGTTCTGTGACCAGTGAGTGGTCTCCTGATGGGTGTTTTTTCATGACTGCCACAACAGCACCAAGGCTACAAATAGACAATGGGTATACTGATTGCAATTCTTCAGTCCACTGATTTCAGTCCTACATCTGATATTAATGTGCTTTCCCTCTCTCTGAAGGATCAAGATTTTCCGCCACAATGGTTCCTTGTATTTCAAGAAGATGTTTGATAAGCTGTACCAGGTGTGCCCTTGTCACCATTGGCTTTACTATGTCAATGCGACTTTTCTTTTTGACTGACATCCATTAGTCATATAGGCAGACTGGAAACCTGAAGCACCTGAAAAGTTTGGTGATATCACCGATCTCACCAAGTCTATCAGCGCTGTAAAGATTGACGAAGGGAAAAAACAAGGTTTTTTCACTTTACCAAGTATGAATATGATATGAGCTATAGTTACAGTGACCTTTCGTTCATGAGCATCATTTCACGGTTGCAGCACAAGATCCCAAACCATCACAACCCACCAACAAGAATTCGGCACCTCCCATGCAAAAGCCTGCTCCATACCGCCCTCCTCATGCTAAGAGCACTGCTGCTGTTCAGGAAGAGGTATGTGCTTCCAGAATTTTTGTCAACCAGTATTGGCATTCAACTTCTGGTTTTTTGTTCGCATTATGGTTTGTGCATACAGTTCACTAGCAAGTGATTTCAGATTAATTGTTTGGGTAAAGAATCCCCTAGAAATGAAAACTAAGATACTGAATGTGCTGAATGCTGAACTATATGAAGGGGATCAATATGTGGCACTTTAACTTTCAAAGAAAGTAAAGTTAGAAAAAATGGTCAGTTTTTCAGGGTTTAGATAAATCAATAGATTTTGAAGTTTTTTTACATGCATTTTGACTTAATATGGAATGTGTGTCTGGGGACCAGGAATGCCAATTAATGTTGTTTTGTAACAATTATCACTGTGAGCTCACCCAGATGAAATAGATTAATCAGATATATATATACACACACACATATAGTTCAGCTGGCAATTCACCCATGTGGATGATTTTTCTGAACCAAAGGATGGGTGCTTGTTATGTAGTGATGCACTAATAATCTCATTTAAGGCTACTAGTGGTTTGTAATGAACATGCGGTTACATTGATGACTTGTTCATTTTTAATTTCTGGAAGTTCTAATTTTTGAACCCTCAATAATTTCAAAAATGCTTGAACTTCCAATAAAAACTTATAATCTGACTATTGTCATGTTAAAATAATTCTTTTTATTTGTGATTGCAGCTTTTTGGGGGGAGGGCTTCTGCTGAGTAAGTTCTGTTGCCTATTTTCCTTCATTTCCACTGTATTTCTATCAATACCATTCTTATATCAGCAGGCTGCTAATTGACTGTTGGCACGTTTCCTCAATGCAGGGAATTGAGTAAGAATGCCCTAAGAAACAAGAAGCGCAGAGAGAAGCGGAAGGAGAAGGCAGCCGATGGATCATCTGCTGCCAATGATAGTTGATCTGAGTGGCATGGAACTCATTTTAAAGGGCGGAAGAAGGCAGCGAAGTATCATCTGCTGCCAATGATGGTTGATCTGAGTGCCATGGAACTCATTTTAAAGCAACTGCAAGCATCAACTTGTAGAGTTAGATGAGTAATTTGAGCTTTGTGTTTATCTTGTTTCTCAAGTGTTGTTCCAAACGCAATGCTGTAGAGTTATAATTGTTTTTGGAATCCTCAGCCTTGTAACCAATAAACAATTAAAATAAACAATGAATTCACTTGGAACATCAGACGTCAGACTTGTTGCCGCCAGCTAGAATACTGATTTTTCCAGCCAAAACTTGAGGATTCTGGTTGTTGAAGATAACAGGCTATAAATGGAAGCATCTCTTGCAAGAGGGCAGATACAGAGGAGTTAGGATGAGAGACTTAAGTTGAAATCCAAGTACAGAAGACTCATTTACTTCTACTAATCAAATCTTACTTGTAACATCAACAAAATTCAGCCACCAAATTGTAAGCAATATGACAGATACAAGTCACTTGAATGTTATAAATCGGAGTTTCATGGTTCTGATTAGATTACAGGGGGCCAGTTTGAACAAAAACCACATCAAGTTTATTTGAGTAGTAAGCAAAATTAACTCGGTAGTTCTCAGCTTAGGAATCAACAAGCACAGCCTACAAAGATTTAACCGAAGCCTTCCTGAATGATAAATCATTGGCTGTTGCACCATGAAAAAAACTGTGGAGGTGCTTTGCTCAGGTGCAGTTCAAATCCATGTCCCAAAACTGATGGTGGGGGCATTGTGTTTTATGTAGAAAAAAGTTGACATCCGAGAGCATAATCCAGGGTTCACCTTTAAAACTTAAGGGCTGTTGTCCACGTACCCTGAACACTAGGATGTTTAGTGACATGCCTCGTCCTAAGCTTGATTACCTTCCTTCCCAACGCATTTCTTAGTCTGGTAGCATGTAGCAGAATTTCTTCTGGAGTCATATTTTTCACGCAAACAACCCGGTCGTTGTGATTCTCTGCAATTTAATAACACCAGAGTTAGACTGTGTTCCATTTAACAATTGCTTGCCTCACATTTTCATCATGAGAAAGATCAGCTCATAAGGTCTAAGATTCTAGAATCATTCACTAAATATAAATATATAATAAAAAGCAAAGAGTAATTATGTTAAAAGGACGAAATAGCAACACCTATATTATTCACTTGTTTGTCCATGCTTTTTAAGTTTATTTACAGATGTTCATATAAGAAGTACATGCCTGGCATGTTCATCATGACAAAGTTAGGCTCATGAGGTCTAGGAATCTAGAAGCATGAATAAAGTACAAGAACAAAAAGGTGACAATGTTTGAGAACAAAAATAGCAACATCTATACGTTGGGTAATTCACTTGATTCCCCACCCCCGTAAATGGGGGGAGCAATTTGGGTAATTCATTTGGTAAATACAAAGCTCCCAGGTTCGAGTCCCCATATCTGTACGCGCACGGTGAGGAGTCAAGGGTGCTCGTCATCTAAGACCACGCCCCTTGACGTTCCTCTGTGGAGGGGTTTATCCCCTATGTTAAAGAAAGAGAAAGAAAGAAAGAAAAAAAAAAAACCTATATTATTCACCAGTTTGCATTCAGAAAGGATCATAATTTTTTTTGGCTTATATATCAGAGTTTATGGAGATGAACAGTGCAACCAAGTTACTTCAGGAAACAACATACTAGAACTTACAGTCTTGAACATAAATATTAGAGAAAAGTGTTTACTTCTTTTGCCAGTTGCAACAGCAAATGGTGCAGCAGTAGAGGCATTGATTAAATAGAAATATCAAGAAGCCACAACTTCTTCATAAGGATTTGATGTTCAAAGACTTCCAAAAGTTTGTCATATTCAGAAAAGCTATTAATTTTTTTATCATCACAAGTAGAATATTTGTAAACACAAAACAAGTGCTGATGATAAATTGGAATCATGAGTGTAATACAAAACAATAAACCACACTAATATACTCACTATAAAGGCCTTTCAAATGAGGGTGTTGACCACGAATAAGTTCTGTGACCACCTCTAGCTGAGGATTTTTCTCCTTAAATGTTGGCAGGTGTGCTTCCATAAAGGCCCTATTATTCAGATGTCAATAATAATCATAAGAGATATCCAACCAACAATCAAAATTCTAAGGTAAAACAAAATACTCACTATAAAACTGATTAAAAATAACTCTGAAATCTTAAAAAGGCAATAGAAACATAGAAAATATTATATTTATGTGGAATGCATAGATGCGTAAAGTCATAAGAGTAATGATCAATCCAATTCTTTCAACAGATCATTACATTCCATCTTACAGTCCACTCTTCTTACTAAAGCCAATTATAGCAGAGGCTGACCATCATATCTCATTGTCTAATATAACATACATCACGGAGTTATCATTGAATCCATTAATCCATCCCTTCCAAACTCTTTTTCCACTTTTCAGAACACAATAACAAATTTATGTGATGATCTCCACCTGATAAATTTATCATTGCATATGCAAGATGAAGGCTAGTATACAATGGTTGAGCACCTTGCAGCTTGCACTTCAAGACATTTAAGTGTTGAAAATTCCAATATGGTAATAAAAAAGGACATAGAACTAAGAAAGCAAAGTAATTAAAAATTTGAACTTAATCGAGCAGTTTTTGAAGAAATATTATACTGCATATGAAGATAAACAAAACAAAACGGGTACCTAATCCCTCTGCTGCTTCCTCCCCAATCACAATAACTGACCACCAACTTTTGAAGTTGCCAAACACCTCTTAGTGCCATTAACCTAACCAGCCAAGTAACAAATTTACTGAACATGAAAAAACACAAGAAAGAAATTCCTTCACGTTGCAATAAATAAATAAATAAATAAAGATACTGAGAAATGAGAATGAACAGGGAACACAGAATTAAAGCAATTTACACAATAGTCCAAGTAAATGCAAGTAAAATCAATAAAGCATCACAAATTTCACACACTTGAGAGACTGATTTTATCCACAAACCATAAACCAACTGCTGTTTTCACTACCAAATTCGCAAAAAATATTTTCCATCATGAAAACATTCAATAAAGGCATCTGCATTGGGCAACCGTTGGGATATTACTCCTCTTGGCCACTGTAATTGAAAGGAATTTCTGATCTGCTGATAAACGAGAGAACACCCAAGTGATCACCAATAAACTATTGCCGTGAATTAACATGAATCCAGAAAACATCACTGCCTCCAAACCCTAAACCCTAGTATTCAACAAAGAAATCCTCACTAGGCTAGACCATCGGAAAAAAAAAATCAACTTTTTCATTTAAAATGGTTTGAAGATCATATTTCAGAAGACAACATAAGAAATCCAACAAATAAGTCTAAAAATCAGAGAAAAGAAAACATAGAAATTGATTACAAGGTAAGGAAAGGGATGAGATCATTCTTGGCATGAGATCTTCCGGATCGATGAAGAAACAAGAGTTGGAAAGGAATTAAACCTCTGGTGATTCGGAGCTTGGAGACGATGCCGCGATGAGAATGCGAAGCGGCTACGGCCCTAGGGCACGGAACGGAATAGAAAAGAATAGTTAAATTTAACTTTTTATATATTAAAAATTTGAGCAATTGAAACAGAAAACCAATATATACATATGACTATTATCCATTTTATTTTTTTATTATTATTTTCATGTTTAATATAATGTCTATATACATTTTTACATATATACATATAAATTTTGAAGTTAAGGGAGAATGATTTTTTTCCAGTGGAAAAATATTCAACACAAGATAATATAGTTTTATATATGATAAGAAAAATCCAATTTTAATTATTTATTTACTTCAAACTATCAAACATCAGCTGTCTTTTAGAACTCACAGATATTGATTTTTTTTAAAAATAAAAATAAATAAATCACATTCTTTTATTAGATAATTTTAGCCATTACATAACTAATAGATCCATTTTAAGATCAGATACATTGGGGGTTGTGTACCCCTGAGTAAAAATCCCATTCAGGCCCGGTTGTCATCTGAATAACTCCTTGGTGAGTGTTGCAAGTCCCCTCAATGAAAAATAAAATTAAGAATATAATAATATAACAAAAAGGTCAAAGAATTTTTTTTCTCCTGATCTCAATTTAAAAAGCTTGCTTGACATGATTTAGCTCAAAATTAAAATGAAATCAATTTAATTTCAATCCCAAGTCCAATTTGATTTGTTTCAAAATTAAAAATTTATAACTTATTTTTTTATATTTTTGTACATAAAAAATATAAAAAATATAATATTTTTTAGTAGATAAATTCTGAGAGAATGATTATAAATATATATAAATATATAAATAAATGTTTTTAAATATATCAAATAATATAATAAAATAAAACATCTAAAATAATATATTATATTAAATATTAAACATATTAATTATAATATATAATAATATATATTAGAGAAATACAAAATGATATCTACTTACATAGTATATATAATTTTGAGCTCTGCTCATAAATAGCTTTTGTGTTTGATAACCCTATCATAAAGACTAGCAACAACCATCTCCACCCAACATTGAAACAAGAGTAATTTGGCAGAAAACAGAGTTATAACCACTTGTATCATTGAAAAACATTACTATGTTTGCAACACTCATTCAAGATCAAAACCTGTTGTTAAAAAATGTGTCTACAAAGAAGGCAAACATGATTAATTATTCATAGCTTGTTGATCCTTGGTGCAGTGAGACTGGTGTGAGCGAATTTGCTGTAGATCAAAAAAATGCCGAGGGTCATTTGTGACAAGACCAAAGTATTTTTAGTTCTATATGTAAGAGCATAGCTTCAAGAGCGTAGTGTGCAGCAATAAGTAACTCACTCCATCCAGTGCTCGTCATCATCATCGTCCTCAGGCATCTCCTCTGTTGTTGTTATCTCAGGCTTCTCCTCTCTTGTTATCTTTGCATGTTTCCCGAGTATGCTCTGAGACAAGTGTTCCCATTTATCAAAGGCACGCTTTAATCGTGGACTGGTCTGAGCACCAAAAAGGTATCTGATGAAGTCCACGCTCAGCCGTGTCAGTTCATCACCGCGGACAATGCAAACATACTAAAACACCGATATATCAGAGGTAAGTGGAAGAATTTTAAGGGTTAAACCTTAAAAGTGAAATGTAATTGTGTTAATTGCAAAATAGCATGAAGTCAACAAATGTAGCCACTTCGAGGATCAGTGATCCATTATGTATCCATTTTGTTGTGGGTTACAAGGTGCAAGGATAAAAAACATGTTGACCACTAAAATACATACATACATTTTACAATTTTCAAATTCATTTGATCCTCAACAACAGTCAAAGGAGAAAAAAAAAATTCATGGTAAATGGCTAAGATGCAGTAGCTAAACATCATGATTGCACTTTCAGATTTTTCACCTCCAAAGGCTTCTATAAACGCTCTTCTTGGAGTAGTTTTTAAAGTTAATCATAGATAATGATTAGAGATATCCTAAACAGAACAGAGGAATGTGTTTGAATGGAAAGCTAGCCAAAGCAAGCTAATGTCTTGCAATTATATTGTGCATATCTAAGAAGAAAAGCATCAATACAGTTATAAAATGTCTTCTACTTCTTCAATCTGAGCTAGGATTGGAGCATTGTGTCACGGACCGGCGTAAAAAGTGCTCACCATGACAATTGGATAATGAAAAGGGTAAACATCCTTTGAAAAAGATATATAACTATGACCTTGAGGTTTGCACTTAGAAGAGAGTCATAACAGTGAGAAAGAAGATGGTGATGATAAACCAGTATTATGTCTTATATATCTCGAAAGAATAGAGATGCAGTGGAAAAAGAAATAGAAATGTTCTGATTGTCAGGTCTAAACTGATGAATGAGAACCAGGGCAGTGGATTTGGCAAGTACAGGAGGAAGTTCCAAATAAAGGAAAAGAGAAATTTACATAACAAGTCAAGCAAGCTGGGCTTATTAGTAAACAGCATGGAAATTGTAAATAGAATTCTATCAAACATAAACAAATACAAAGGACTGATAATTTCAATAACTATGAGACGAGATATGAAGGTGTCTAAGGAAAAAACAATGTTATGACAATACAGTCCATAAATCAGGCAGGAGAAAAAAATATATATATTAGAAGAAAATAACATGGCATACATACCAGAAAGACAAAGCCAATGGTTGCTAAAATCACTTGAAGTAATTCATCCCTCAACTCAGAAAAATTTGAATTATCTGAACCACCGCCGCCACCACCACCACCATGCTTGGGAGGTTTTTTACTTCCTCCATCACCACCTTTATAAAACTCCTGCTTTTGTATCTGCTCCCTTAATAAATCCTCTACAGTTTGTTTTTTCCTCTGTTGCTGAACAGTATACAAATCCTCCACTGGTTGTTTCTGCTTCAAATTTCTCATTAATTTCTTTAATGACTTCAAATGTAAAGCCTGAGCTAATTCCGAACTAGAAAAAAAATACCCTTACAGAGTCAAACAATTCCCTAGTGTTGCTTGATCAAAATTGATGGGCTAACTTTCAATCAATTGAACTCAACATGAAAGTTCTAAAAAGAGTGCATCTAAGATCCATGCAACACTACTAAACATCTAAACATAGTGCTCACTAGAGAACCATATATGAATTTCAGATCAAACGTAACCACTCCAAATAAGTTCTATTCAGAAAAAGAAAGATGCCTATTCTTTTAACAGAATTCTAGGAACTCTTATAAGAACTACATGTAACCATTATAAATATTTTTTCCTAGGAAATCATAATAAGTAAATATTCTTAAGTGAAAAACCTAGCCCAAAATGATTAAGTACCACAAAGATTGATAAGGGAGAATGACAAGACAAAACAAACATGTCTACTTTTAAGGAAAACCATTACCTCATGTTTGCCTTCTGAGTATCTTTCTCCACCCATTACCTGCACGGTGAATCTTCTATAATTTGGCACCGTATGAACCAATCTTGGTAATGCCTTGTACGGAAGAGATTTACTGGTCGAATAAGCATATAAACACAAGAGAGAGGAATGGCGTGCTCTTCCATGTCTTGAGTTGGTATCTCTTAGAGAAATTCCCAAACCAGGACAACAAATATTTGTTCGGGCAATGCTCATTCTCAAACAAATTTCAAAACTACCAGCTCCAGATAATCAAGTAAAAGATCTGCAGATTCAGTCCCAACATACCATTCAGCTCTCAACATCATGGCATGTGAAACAATGCCTATGATTAGACTACACACAATATCATGGATAACTCATTCATGGTTCCAGATAGCAACCGATCAAATGTAAGAAACAACACTGAATTGGAATTCTTACTCCACGCTTGCAATTGTCATTGTATGGAATCCATAACTCCATGAACCAACAAAAATCCTTCACTAAATCTTTATCTAAGCATTTGGACCGTGGGGAAACAGAGGAAGGTAAAGAACGAAAAATATAAAAATAAAAATAAAAACTTCACTAAAATTACTTTATTTTCTTCATTCATTTCCTTGTCTTATATCTTCACTACTATTTCCCCTCAAGACAAATAAGCCCTAAAGCTACCAACATGATATTGTAGCCAAACACAAAGAAACATCTGTTCAGCTAGCACTTAAATCTCAATGAGAAATGCCAAATTCTGACGAAAACTCCAAGATGAGCTCAAATCTCTGAAGTTTACGAGAGAAAAACATGATTTTGCATACAATATGCGAGTGAATACAGATCAAATCAATGATATATGAACGAAAGGAATCTAAATACGGAGAAGGGAAAGGCAATTACCATACCTTCAAGGCCGAAGCTTCGCGGAGAACTAAACCGCCATAAACCCTTGCTCTTATATATAGATTCCACCCCGTTTTGGAAATTTTCCATAAAACCCCTTGAGTTCCTGTAAATAGATGTAAGTCCCTCCCAAATTTTGTAAGAAACTAAAAACAATAATTTAATTTTAAAAAAATAAAATAAAATTTAGGGCTGAAATCGAAATTTATCAAGATATGAGGTGTTAAATAGAAAATTTTGTGCGGTCTTTGGGAGCTGAGAGCCTTTCCCTCGTTCATCCCTCCTCTCTACCTTCTAGCTTTGATCTCATGGAGTTTCAATCGAACTACGAGATCCTCCGCACGGCGGAGTTCATTCGAAGCCGAGGTGTCTCCAGGGTTGCACTCCAGGTTCTTGTCTCTAAAACCCTAGTCTAGGGTTTTGGCTTTCTAGTTTTTGTTTCTCATTATACTTGGATTTTGATATTCAGTTCCCGGATGAGCTTCTCAAGGACTCCACGCAAGTGGCAAAAGCGCTGAGGCGTGAGCTTGGAAAAGGTGTGAGGCTGTACGTGATGGCGGACACTGCGTATGGTAGCTGCTGCGTCGATGAGGTTGGGGCTTCCCACGTCGATGCTGAATGCGTTGTCCATTACGGCCATGCCTGCATGAGCCCGTGAGTTATTCGTTCATCTTTTCATGGCCTTTGATTTGAGATAATTATGCGATTTATAGTGCAAAGGTGGAATTTTTATGTTGTTGTTTTATTGAAGTTTGGGAGTTAATTTATGATCCTTGTTATTTTCATCAATGGCTATTGAATTTGAAATTGACTCAGTCTGATGAGTTGTAACGCAAAGCCTTTATCTTGCAAGCTTAATTTTGGCCCATAATGTCTTTGGATTGTGTTTTTGGCTTTTGGGGTTGTATCTTTTTATGCACAGTAGCAGCATTTATCTGAGAATCTGTATTACAGTTAAATGATCTAGGAGTTTGGTTGGCTAGGTTTCAGGTTTCTAGAGGTTTAGGGCCTTTATTAGCTTGATTTATTTATGATGAACATAGGCAGTAATTTTATGTCTTTTTTTCGGTCCATTTAACATCTGCGCGTAGTTCTTGGTATATTGAATTTGCAAAGTTGAGATTTATTCTGATGCAGAACTTCGACTTTACCAGCACTCTTTGTTTTTGGCAAAGCCTTCATCAATGTAAATGCCTGTGCTGAATCATTACATCAGTGCCTATCAATCAGCAACAAGCCTGTTCTGGTATGTAGTGAACAAGTCATTATATTTTCATTTGTGCCGCTTTTTAGTAACAAATGCTCCAACCTTATTCATGTAATGCTACTTGGTGGAATTTAATGCGGAGCTGTTGGAGTCATGTGCTAAGTTAATTTCCCCAAGTTGGTGTTTGATATTATGATTAATTTCTGCATAATCCTGTGCTTTGATACCCAACCTTTCCTGATATACATTCATGTTAAAATATTGTTTCTACTTTTGGTGATGCAAACAGCATCCAAGTGCCATTAATGTTGTCAATGTGACTGGCCTCAAAGAAGATACATCTATCAGCCCTTTTCAAGTGAATGAATATGGTTATCTTCTGGTAGTGTGGCAGCATGTAAGAAATGAGAATGCATAGAATTCAATCAGATGCCATATGAGATTTTCAATTGATCAAATGAAATATCATTTTGCTGTTGTATTATTTACTTATAAAAATATGTAGTGATACTCTGTTTGGTTCATCAAAATTTCAACAATATCTTTCCTTTTTATGGCTGTCTATATGTGTGCCTATCAACATATTCTGTGACTTTATTTCTACCTTTTCTCTGGTTTAGTAAGGGGGATTTGAGTTTTTTCCAATGTGTATTCTCCATGAATTTGCAGGTGTTATATGGACTGGAATATGCACATGCTGTGCAGGATCTGAAATCAACTATGTGTAAATTATTGCTTTCAAGTGAGTCCAACCAAAAGCTCTATTATTCAGAGGTTGCTTGTTCAAGCATAAATCCATCTGGATATAATATCAAAGACAAAGAACAGCCAGAATCTCATGGGGATGCCATTGCTGATGGTAAGGTGCTCAAGACTTTAGATAGCGGGGTGACCAATAAACTGGAGTCTGGTACTAAATACACTCTTGGAGGATTGACTTGGATTACACCATTGGAGCACAAGATGGAGGACTATTTATTATTCTGGATTGGGTCTGATAACCCAGCATTTGCAAATATGGTGCTCACATTTAATGGCTGTGAAATAGGTGACGTGAGTTTATGACTTGTGACTTTACCAGCTTTCACACAACTATTTACCAAGGATGCTTTAATCATGAAGCTTTTAAAGTGTTGAGGTTTCTGGAATTGAGGAAATAAAGTACACGCATATCTTATATTATTGTGGCTGATTATAAACTTTCCTTTTATGCATTACAGCCATAAAGATGTAAGAATAAGTATCTTTCTTGTATATGTAGTAGAACCATCTAATCAGGACAAACTAGTAGTGTTAACATGAAAATTTAGTAAACCAATTTCTGATCTTTTGTTGTCTAATGTTCATTTGTCTTCAGTTAGATATGATGCTGAGGACTGTAAGCTATTAAATGACTTCTCTCATCAGAAAAGGATTCTTAAACGGAGGTAATACATTTCATATCTTCTTTCAGTCCTTTCCTGTATGTGCATGTTTGAAACCATACACAAAAAGGTAATGTGTCATTTTATTGTTGTTTATTGCCTATCTATTTCATTATGTTATCTCTTGTAGGTACTTCCTTGTGGAGAAAGCAAAGGATGCAAATATTATTGGTATCTTAGTTGGCACCTTGGGTGTTGGTATGGATCTCTATAATTATTCGATAACCAAATAATTTTCAGTTTGGATATCAAGGTGTTTTTATGTTGGATATTGACATTATTTGGTAAAACTGTAGTATACAACCTTATGATTAAGGTTATCAGGTGATATTACCTAATCCAGGTGGAAGTTGGAATAGTTTTTCACTATTGATGCTTTTATTTGAAGCCTGCATGGCTTGTTCAAGTCTCAATCCTCTGCATTTCTTTTTGTTAGTTTTCTGATAAGAACTTAAGTTATTGATGACTCTAGTTTACTGTTCAGTTACCTGCTCAGAAATTTTTCCTAATTCTCACTTCAGAGATCTTCACGCCTTTTTTGTGTTATTTCTTTCTACTTGAGCTTGAAGTTCTGATTTTTGGGTGGTGATTGCCCCATGGGTTGTATCAGAACTAGATCTCGAACTATTTTGTGCAAGCCATCATTGAATAGAATATTTAATATGTTAAAGGACAAATATTCTCATATCTATATTAGAGCTTTAAATATTTTGCATCATTCTGTTATTGTGACCAATTGTTATCTAAATACACTTGCTCTGCAGGAACCTTTGAAATGGAATGCTTGTGCATTGACTCATTGAGTAAAAGCTTAATATATCCCTATCATATATATAAGTCAGCATAGAAAAAGGACAAGTTTAATGTGACAAGGGTCTACTTAAATAATTGGAAGGGATTGCTATGACCGGGCATCATTTTAAGAAGTTCTGAGTTGTACTTGGACAACTTTGGACGGAGAACTTCCTATGAATAAGAATGCTAAGTGGTGTGTCGAATGACTTAGAATAATAGCTCCTGTTTGGAGCTTCCAGAGTTGGAAACAAATCTTAATACTCTAGCAAATAGGACAAAGATAGAATATGACCCGTCCTCACTAGCTCACCCTAGAGGTTGTATAGATTGTTGTAAGAGATTTTTGTTTTGTGAATCACTATATTATACACTGTTATATTGTGCTAATTGTTACCTCTAGGAATTTATTTCAAAACCACAAAAATATGGCATTGCTCTCCTACTCCTTGTGTGTTTCTCTGGTTTTGCAATATGTAATTTTATTTTCCTGTCCGGTCGTCTCTGACCGTAGTTTGTGTTGTTGAATTACTCTTTTTTCTGTGGGAAACTTAATAATGACATTCTTGAAGCATTATAAGCATATTGAACTAATTCTTGCCGAAATAATTTGATTTAAGTGGTTCATATTTCTTCAGCTGGTTACCTTCATATAATTCAGCAAATGAAAGAACTTATTGAGAGGGATGGGAAGAAGTCTTACACAATAGTTATGGGAAGACCAAACCCAGCCAAACTTGCTAACTTTCCAGAGGTAATAGAAGTCGCAGCAGTGATATTTCTATCCCTTCTTTGTTCTCAGAGGTGAATCACATCAATAATATTTTACGTTCTTTACAGTGTGATGTTTTTGTTTATGTCTCTTGTGCCCAAACTGCCCTTTTGGATAGCAAAAGAATTTTTGGCTCCAGTCATCACCCCTTTTGAAGCTGTCTTAGCATTCACCAGGTATGAATGATTTTTTCTTGGACCAAAATCTGTCATGAGCCATGATCAATTGCTTGGGAAAATACCATGCAAGTATGCACTGATTCATAGTTTAATATCATATTACATCTTTTTCATTATGCAATGTTACACTTCAAACTTATGTTATTCCATATTTTCTGCTATTTATCCATTTTCACACGGACATACAGACACCTCGATCTCAATTCAACTCTTTGGCTTAGTACCCATTTTCACAGATCACTCAACATTCTAACACTTAAATGCTATGCTAGGTTTGTAAGATGTAAATTTGCTATTGATTGTTTCTTCAGCTGTCATTGCACTCAGAGGGAAACTACTTTTGGTCGGTTCTAATCTCTATTCTTTATCTCTTCAGAGGAAGACAATGGACTGGAGAATACATAATGGACTTTCAGAATTTGATGACTTCTGATACGGGTGAAATTGTAGACGATAAATGAAGGAGCCCGGTTTTCTTTTCTTAAAGGCTGCTATGTGGAGGATCTACAGCCTCATGGTAATATTCATTTATTTACACCTCCCTCCACAGTAAAAAATGAAGTGAAAAAGAAACAATAGAATGACAATAAAGCATTCCATTTTGTTAAAATCCATGTTGATGGCACTAGCACTTGCTTTATCTGAATTAAGTTGGCACCATCTTACAATCTGAATTCATTTGCAGAAAACAATGGAGATCAATTGGAAAGGTCGCTGGCATTGGCAGAGATGACAGAGAAGGCACTGAATGTGAGAAACCAGTCCACAGACGCGGTTTTGTTCAAAGGAACAGCAAGATCAGGTGCAGAATATCTCGCAGCTCGGTCCTATCAAGGTCTCAGCATGCAGTATGAAAAATGCACCCTCCAATCTTATGTTGTAGGCCGAACTGGTAGAGCATCTGGTTATGAGAATGAGAAAGAATAACAACCATATGATTTATTTATTTATGTTTTGCTCCTCTGCTTCTGCTGCATTAGATCCTTATTTCACTTTGGAGAGAGATTTATCCAATGTATTTATTTATTGTAGATTTTCATTAGAAAATGTATAAGCAAAGTACTGTTAAGAATCCTTCAGATTGCTTGTAATCGTGTGTGTGTGTGTGTGTGTGTGTGTGTGTGTGTGTGTGTGTGTGTGTGTGCGCGCGCTCTTTTGTCCATTTCTAATGATTAGATGGCTTAGGTGAGGAATGGCTGGTTTTAGACCTTTTTTTTTTTATCAAATTGTTTATATACTTGATATTTATGTATATATCTATGTTATTTTTATGAAATTTATAATATGTAGTTTTTTTTTTTTGGATAAATGCTAACGAGCAAATAAAAGCCTTATAAACATACTGGTATCAGTTTGGACTTTCAATCTCTTTTTTATAAGAGGAAATGAGTTATCAATTTTTCTGAGTTATGTAGTATACTTCTATACTACTACAACAACAAAAACCTTATTCCCATATTAAATGAGGTTAGTTATATGAATTCTTTATCTATATTATTTTGTTAAAATAATATTCTTAGATATCATTTTTTTCACATAGTTTTAGTCTACTTTTACCATTCTTACTTTCTATTACTAAATCATCAAAGATCCGATGCACATTAGCAAACATCTTAAATATATATTTTTTTTAAATTTTATTTTTAATTAATGTAACATTCACCTTCTGTCCACTTATCTACCATAACATTCTCATTTCTGTCACATTCACCATATGAATATATAATACATTTCTATAATTAAAAAAAAATCATAATATTTTTATAAAATCAGCCTATCAAATTGGCTTTCTCATCTTTTCCACCAAACTAAAATAAATATTATGTTGGATAAACAACTCTCAAAAAAGTCTCTTAAAAAAATAAATAAAATAAAACAAAAATTCCAAAACACTACACCGCACCAACCACAAGACAAAATCCATATTCCATCCCATCTGAGAACCCAATCATCTTTGTCAACAGACTCAACACAAACACTCCTCAAAGAGAAACAATGGCAATGCCGATGGCACTCACAACCACCACCAAATCACTCCCATTCCCAGACCTCACTCCCACCACCGCACGCCCTCCTCTCAAACTCCATCCCCCCATATCCCTCTCCGCGCGGCCAGTACTTCGTCCCTTGGCCCTCGTAGCGCGCGCACCGATCTCATCTCTCGACGATGGCTGGGTCGCGGACCTCGTGACCCCGGAGTTCTTCGACGGCATCACCGCCAAGTCCCCCGCGAGCTGCAAGGGCAAAAGCTTCTACACCCGCGCCGCGTTCCTCGAAGCGCTCTCCTCCTACCCGGCCTTCGGCCGCACCGGCTCCCACGACGACTCTGGACGCGAGATCGCCGCTTTCTTCGCCCACGCCACTCATGAAACCGGCCGTGAGTTTCATCCTTCCCTTCTTGATCTCTCCAATCTCCATGGATCTCTCTCTCTCTCTCGCTCTCTTCTTCTCGATCTCTTTGGATTTCCCTTTTTTTTTAATTTCCTTTTTAATTCGTGTTCTTGGATTTCTTTTGGTTACTTATCTTTAACGTTGTTGCCTGAGTTTGCATCTGCACGCAATGTACTGCTTTCACGTGTCATGTTGCTTTATGACTTCAAATTCGGAGATTCCCTGATTTTTTTTTTCTCAACACCTTTTTCTTTTTTTTTAGATATTAAAAATTCGCTTGTGTTATTATTTATATATTCTTTTATTAAAAAAAGTTAAAACCCACTCCTTTTAATTTTTTTAAAAATTTAATTTGTAAAAATAATATAATTATAAAGAAGAATAAAAAAATTAAAACAATAAATAACACAATTGTTCATCCTATTACTATCCAGGGGTTATCATACTCTGTGCTAATGTGCTATCATGTGCCATCTTAATGAAAAAAGTCACGTCATGGATCATGAGTTTCTATCCATTGTTTTTTTTTTTTTCAATCTAATTGATAAAAACCTCAAAATTCTTTTCTTTAAAGACAATTGGTTAACCCATATGCATGACTCATGACAGGGCTCAATGAAAACACATCTTCTCTATTTAGATTTATAATAGAGAATCCATATAGCCGACCCCATCTAATATAGGATTAAGGCTTAGTTGTTGTTGTTGTTGTTGTTGTTTTTAAACATGTACAAATCCTTTGTATTTTTACTATTTAGCTTTTTTTTTTGTGAGAGGAGGGGCATAAACCATATTTTATTTATGTATTTAATAAAATATTAAATGGGATCATTTGTTACATGATCATTGTAATAAAAAAAATTAATATAAAAGATTTTGCTTCTTCCTCAGCTAGTGTTAGGCATTTCCACAATTCTCTGTGTTTTGTCCCTCTTTATTGTAGATGTGGCACCCTCTGTGAATTAGAGGTTTTGTTTAATTAAAATTTTTTTCAATTTAAATTCCTTTGATTGGTGTGTTAAATCAAATCGGGATAATTGGAGAAAGTTTGTGTTGTCAATGATTTATAAAAAAACATATCATTTTTCTTGAACACATCGTTTATTTCTCCAACCAAATATTTCATAAGATCGTCATCGTCTCATAAGGTCCAATTCACTCTTTAAAATCTTGTGCATTTTGTTTGAGAGTGATTTAGGGTCCCATAATTTTACTATTTAGTTCATCTCCTCAAATCCATGTGCATCTAAACCATCATGCACGTACAATTACCGTTTACCAACTTAATTTTTACATGTGTGTATATATATATATATATATTAACATTAACAAAACATGGTTTTAATTATCAGATTTCTGCTACGTAGAAGAGATAAAAGGCAAGGTGTACTGCAGCGAGAAGCACACACAATGCCCATGCAACCCTGAGAAGAAGTACTACGGCCGGGGACCTCTCCAGTTAACATGGAACTACAACCACAGCCTGCGCCGGCCGGGTGCATCGGCTTCGACGGCCTCAACTCGCCGGAACTTCGCCAACGACCGGATCATGTCCTTCAAAGCCTCTCTCTGGTACTGGATGACCTACGTCCACCACCTCATCATCTCCGGCAAAGGCTTCAGAGCCACCATTAAAGCCATTAACGGTATGGCGAGTCGCGGTGGCCAAGCGGCCTTGGCGCCGTCAATGCTCGTGTTCGGTACTACATGGATTATTGCAGTAGATTTGGTGTCCCTCCAGGAGATAACCTCACTTGTTAATTAAGATCATTTAATTTGTATAGAGTCTTGATAATTATTACTTATTTTTAATGAAAAGTCCAGACTTGTTCTGATGTATAAGATTAATGATGGTGATAAAATTATTAATTAATACTATATTTTATTGTATGTTTGAAAATTTCTATTTATATATTAAAATATCAATGATGTATAATAATAATTATTAGAAATAGAAATAGGATCACACTCACACAAAAAGAGATAATAGATAAAAAAAATTACAAGGCTCTTAGTATTCACTATTTCTCAAATACCTCTTCATGAAACATCAAACACCTTTTCTTAAGCATCATATGAAAATACATGCATCTTTAGATGTATTAACCAAGTGCTTGTTCAATACATGCACCCCTTGACAATTAAGTTTAATTTCCAACAAGAATTATACACTCATACAATATTAATTGGACTCATGAATCTTTCATAATATCTCTTAGTATATATTGATCTACATGCAAAAACATCTAAGATTGAGATCATCAATGCTTAATCCTCCAAAGAAGAACAAATTAAGGGAATAAATTAATACAAGAAAATTAAGTACAAATCCAAGTTTGTGTAATTTACATTCATATGATACTCAACTTGATCATCTACAAGTATATGTATACCAGCTGAGATTATATATATACATGCATGATCGATCCACAAGTACATACATGTCCTCACTTAATGACCAGGGCCCTTAGGACTGGGACCAGAAGCTAACCTCCCCCATCCAACAAGCCAGTGTTGTCCTAGCCTTCTCATAGATGATAGGATATGTGTCTAGATCATTGCCAATGCCATTGAAGCAATTCACCGGAAGCAGCGCTCCTCCGTCGTCGTTATCCTCATTTTTATACTCCGGTATCAGTCTCATCGCATCAACTCTGATCACGAACATAATGCCGAAGATAACGATGAAGAAGAAGAGAGCTTTTGATATTGCCTGGTAACTCATGATAGATCAAAGAAATTAATGAAGGAAGAGATGATGATGAAGATGGGAGAGTTGTGGGTTGGGTGTAAGAGAGTTTAATTTATAGGAGAGTTTGGTGATGTCTTCTGGTCAGCACGTTTGGTTCATATGAAACCGAGTGATCACAGATAGATTGAGAATTTTAGTGGGACATTCTTTAGTTTCTTGTTGACCAAATTTGTGTTGAATGGGTCTGAACATGCATGAGAGGCAAAGCTTAGATTCTGTCATTCTGATAAGAATAAAAGGCAGTATTATAAAGAAATTATCAAACAGTACTGTAAACCACCGACACTGACAGTGGTTTTATGTTTGACTGATTTTATAATATTTAAATAAAACTATAGAGAATATTAAAAAAGATCATGCATGTTCAAAGTCATGTGTCTAATTAAGTACTATGATACTTTTTAATAAAAATTATTCATGTATCCAAGAACTAAAACAAGTCTTTTCTTAGTCTCTAGAGATTCATTAATTAATTCTATAAATTAATAAGAGATCGAACACAAAGACTAAAGATCATGGAAAGATTTTGGTGGTTAAATTTCAAACCATACTTTGCATTTATAATTAAAATTGATTTGTATTTTCATTGAAGAGTACTAAAGTCAGCAGGAAGAAAATTGAAGAGTAGCTTAATTGGCTGAAGATTAAGAGTAGACTAATTAAAATGCACTGAAAAAGTTCATGCATGTGCATGGCCAATAAATTCAACATCTTCAAAAGCATGATCATAATACTATGAGTCCCTTTATTTGAATGTATAGTCCTTGAAGTTGATCAAGAAGGAAACATCAGAGAGGTTCACAATCAGAACATGCATCATGACTTTCTACTTAGAAAAATCAATTTTTCTTTGGTCCAAATTAATTAACATGTACTGCACGCATTTGACTGTCCATTCGTGAGTCATTGCTAATGAAGAAATGCTGTGTGAACTTATGTTGAAAAGATACAATAATAGGCTTGTGATGAAGTTTATATATATATATATAGAAATTTCATACTATCCGGCCGCCCATATTATCTCTATCCACTTTGGGTAGTGGATTTGTTGGGATTTAGATTTGTTTGTTAGGTGGGTGTTAGTATGGGCCGGCCGGATACTAACACTCCTCTCTCTCTCTCTCTCTCTCTCTCTCTCTCTCTCTCTCTCTCTATATATATATAGAGGGATGATTAGAAAATACTTGGCCGTAGAATCTTTTACGTTCATTTCGATTCGGCCGCCCAAATTGGAGCATAATGGTATTTTTAATATGGATGGTGAAGATGCATTAAAAATAAATAGGTATCGCGTGAAAGCTTTTTAAGTATAATGAATTTGTGCTTGAAATTTGATCCTCCCATAGCCGGTTTGAAATTAGAGAGCGGATTCCGAATTCGCATAAGTTTGATCGTTAAGATGAAGGCCTCTGAGTTCCCGGAATTGTATGACTAAATTCGGCTCCAGTACTTTTATTTAGATGATGCTTTGATAAAATCGCGATTAGAAATTGTTGGGATTATCAGCATTTGTTTGTTAGGTGCAGCAAGCATTTTACGGCCGGATACTTTAAATACCACTCTCTCTCTCTCTCTCTCTCTCTCTCTCTCTCTCTCTCTCTCTCTCTCTCTATATATATATATGGATGATAGGCATTTCGCCACGGACATCGCTCATTTCCGGCCACCGCCCATTCCTCTGAGCATTTTATACTTGATGAAGATTCAAAGTAAAATAGTATTTATCTCAGAATTATATAATTTGGTAACCGCTCGATCCTCCCACTTAATTACCAAATTCCCCAACGCTCAAATTCTATAAGCTGACATACATTAAGCATTTAAGACCCTACAAGCTCCCAAATTTGCATTTAAAATTCGACAGCTAATCCTATTTTTCGGATGATCTTTCCATCCGCACGTGTTAGAAATTGTTCAAATATACTCCGCGGGTTGGATCAAGCATATATTTAATCTTAAATATTAAATTTCCGGCCAGCCTGATAACATCAGTCCTCTATATATATATATATATATATATATATATATATATATATATATTCAATCTCAACCATTCATAATAAGATAAATGGTTGGATTGGAGATATAATGTTGGTTCTAAAAATAGCCTTAATGAAAGTGTTTTGTAATAAAATGAATAAGCCACTGATTCATTGAAATAAAATAAAAAAAAATTATGATACACATAGATCATAGAAAATATTAAAGTAAATTGTTGTGGCATGAAGAACCATTTATAAATAACAATATTAGAATTGTTCGTAGTCTTCTCCCCTTGTCCAAATTTTTGTAACGACTACTTTTTTACTTGTTGTAAAGTAACTCTCTTTTTTCACTAGGTTTTTCTCCATATTTTTAATTTTTTGGCGTTTTTCCAATCAAAACTACATAAAATTGATGAGAAACCAATCGGGAGGAGTTTCCATGTGCACCGCAAGTGTAGCTCACAAGCGTCATGAGGTGGAGAGCTTGCCGCACTCGGCTTCGTTGATTCTTTCGAGAATTTGGAGTACCGGCCGTGAGCAGGCCGACAAGTGTCTGGGGTGTTCTCTGATTAAAAATGTTAACATGGTTGTGGTATTAGAAGTCCATGTTTAGTTGTTAATCTATGTAATGGCATGATGGTAATTAGTAGGAAAGCATTGTATATAAGGGCTTTGCTTTTAGGGTTGGGCATCTTTTTTGGCAATTTACTAGCAGAAGGTGGGAGAGCAGCGGAGCTGCGATCCATCATCAGCGGAGCAGGGCTTGTCATGGCTTAGAGTTTGTTATTCTGTTTGTTACTACTTTGAATTCTTCTTAGTTTAGTTACCACGTTTTTAGCTGATAACGTGGATTGCAGTTATTTCCTACTTTTCATCTTGTAAGGCTTTCATATAGTTGATGTCTTCTTCTCAAATAAACAAAGTCATTCTCCCATATTGTTTCATGTTCTTTATCCAGCTATTAGAAATCTAATTGTGTGGGATCAATAGGAATTCCTAACAATCTCTGAGAGAGTATCAGTTCCCCATTTGGGGCTGGAGAAAAGCGAAAACTACTTGGAGTCTTTCGAGTGACCCATCAACACAAAAGAGAGAAAAGAGAAGAATGAGTGAAGAGAAGAATTTCCTCCAACCTATCCATACCTGCGGCTTCAATGAGTCATTACGCATCATTGGAGCATGCTTATGAAAAACCTCTTGAGATCTAAGGGTTATTGGAGTCTTGTTGAGGGGCCGGTTATATGTGAAGAATTGCTGGTGGAGGAGCAAAGTGTTGGCGAGGCCAGGAGCAACAAAAGCAATTGTAGGATTTGATGGTGAAAGATCTCCAAAGTGAAGAACTACCTGTTCTAGGCGCATTGATGGAGGACGATTTCTTGAGCAAATTCTAGAGAAACACACCTCAGAAGGAGATATGGGATTCTATGAAGAAGAAGTCTCAAGGAGCCAATGCACTAGGGTTAAGCGCTGCGGCTCTACAAGGCCGTTGAGGAGAGAGCGCTTTGAAGTTCACGGAGATGAAAATAAGGGTGAGACTTTCATCGAATGCATTATTTTGCTCGTGTCATGACTATTGCTAACAAGATGAGGAGTAATGGTGAGCAGAATGAGAGAGGTTATTATTGTGAAGAAGGATCAGCAGGACTTTGACCGTAGAAATTCAACTATACTGCGTTGTTCTCCGACCGAAGAATCTAAGGGATATTGATTCACTCACAATTGACGAATTGCAAAGTTCACTCGTTGTGCATGAAACGGAGAGTTTTAATAGGAGCAATGGAGAGAAGAGCAGGCACTCAAAAGTGACCCATGAAGAGAGATATAATGGAAGAGAGTGCGGCGTACATGGGAGAGCAAGTGCGTTAAGAGCACTTAAACCCCTGGGGTAAACCTCCACCGCCTCGGAAACAGACTGAAAGCAGCTTTAATTACGCTACTAAGCAATTCACTTTTCGTAAAAAAAAAAAAACTTCCACCCTAAACCTTCAATTTGCTCTTAAATTCAGCTATTTATAAAATATTTTTATATATTTTTAATTGATTAAATGTAAGCTTTTTTATTTATAATTTAATATCTTGTCATTGTTAAGCAATTAAGGATATTAATTAAAACAAAGCAATTATATTAATTAAAATAAAAATATATTAATTATAATTGTAATGAAGTGCATTAATTAAATATGATATTCTAAAATATATGGTAAAAATATTCAATTATCTACTCAATTGGATGTTGAGAAACAATGTTGATTAAATGTTTCACATACAAACTAATGTAAAAAAAATAACATACAAACAAATTTATAAATTTAAGATTAAATTTAAAAATTTTAAAAATATGAAGAATTTTTTAAAAAACTAATTCATAACAATTTTATAAATATAAACAGATTTTATAAAACATATATATAATCATAAAACCTTATCCATTGTTAATATTTAAAAAAATAATAATTTAGGGCCAATCCTCAATCTATTGAAAAAATATTTAAAAATAACATGGACCCATCCACTAATAATCTAATTAATCTTAACTAATTATTTGTTAACTTAATTTAATTTTTTAAAATATTACTTCACTTTTTAATTTTGATATGTTCATTTTAAAATTAAAATGTAAAATGTGGGCCCCACTCCTCCTTGGCCCGTTACACCTCCCGCTTATCTTTTTTGCTCCTAGCGCTGTTCTGGGAGTGGGGCCCACTCATCAAAACCGGCAAACATGGGAGCGGTGTAAAAAAAATTTCTTTTAAAAAGGCAATTTTAGCACTTCCACTGGCCGAGAAGTAAAGCAAGAGGCGTATCATCTTCTCAAGTGATAGCTAGCCTACATGGGAAAGCAGGGACTAGCCATTCTAATCTCACCAAACAAATGCAACATTTTATCATCCATCAAGAGGTTTGATCATCCAAACCTATTACGATCAGCAAAATGTGATGTTTGGTTCTCATGCCATTCAAACACTCCAACTTAATAAGATGCATTGAAAGAAGGAAGTGTGGTCTTCAAGCAACCACACAAGCATCTTAGCTCATCTCCTCGCATCGTAGATATGGTCATCTCAACACAAAGGCCTCAAGACGCTGCGTTCTCAAAAGAAAATGGTGTGAGAGGCTCTGCCTGTTCTCTCGAATCCAAAGATCAAGATGCACCGGGATTGCTTTGAAGGGCAAACAATACAGACTCTATTCCCCAAAAGGAGCACAATATGGAGAGTATCTCGTAAGCCGGAATCCTATTCATGCCGTATTAATATGTGGACCGATTTCTCCCATTTCCAACAAATACAAAAAAGGTATCTTTATTTGCTTTATAGATTTCATTTCCCAAAGAGAAAAAGCATGGGTGAATTTCCTAGTTGAAAATCGCAGATGCATTTGCTTCCTTCCAAGTTCTTTTAAAATCATGTGGAGAAAGAGGACTGCCGGGTTTGGCCATCAAGTGTTTGAGGACATATCGTGGTGGGGAGTTCTTTACTTCAAGTGAATTCAATGAATATTGTAAGAAGAATGGCATACAAGAGACAATCAAACTTCATCAAGTTTCTCATGGCTTATACACCGCAACAAAACGGTGTTGCGTGAAAAGGAAGAAATCGTGGACTCAGGATTGTGATGAAACATGGTGAGATGCTTTACTATCCTAGAGAAGGGCATTCCAAAGACCTCTTCCTCGCCTCGAGGTGTGAACTCTGACCTTCTATGTAATAAACAGTGCCCCACACGACCGCCAAAGGAAAGATGTAACCCGTGAGGAAGCTTGGAGTGGAGTTAAAACCATCTCAGAGAATACATTTCCTGTGGTTTTTGGAAGTATTGAAACATGTTCATATTCCAAATGCTCAAAAGGAAAAACTTGAAGACAAGAGTTATAGATGTGTTCTATTTGGAGTAAGTGAAGAATCGAAAGGGTATAGGCTCTATGATCCGGTCTCAAAGAAAGTTGTGATCAGCCGTGATGTTGTATTCGAGGAGGACAAGAAGTGGGATGGGATACAAGCTACAAGGAACAAATTCTACTGGATTTGGAATGGGGAGATGAAGAGGGAGCAAGATGTTTCAAGTGAGTCGAGAGAGAAAATGCAGATGACAAATGAAGAAAGTGATGAAGTACCACCAAGTCCGCAAGTAGTGTGGAAGGGTTTTTAGAGTCTCCCTAGTCCAAATGTAAGCGGTAGAAACAAGAGAGTCTGCATGGATGAGGGACTACGAAACCCGTGAAGGCCTTTCTCGGATGAAGATATTAATGCTAACATGGCTCTACTTTGCTAGTGTAGATCCAATATATTAAGTAGGAAGTAGTGAAGGATGATAATGGAGACAAGCTATGGATTCGTAGATGAGATCCATTGAGAAAAAATGGAACATGGTTCCTAACCCGAATTACCAAGAGGGAGCTAAAAAAGAATTGGGGTCCAAAATGGGTATACAAAAACAAAGATAAATGAGCTTGGATGAGGTTGAGAAATACAAAAGCTCGCTTTAGCTGCAAAAAAAGGTTATGCAATAAGAATATGGGAGTCGACTCGAGGAAGTGTTTGCACCAATAGCTTGAATGGATACAGCCTCGAATGATTCTTGCCCTTGTCGCGATCGTAGAGGTTGGATCATCTACCAACTTACGATGTTAAGTCAGCCTTTTTCTCCATGGAGAGCTAACTCGTGAGAATGTTTTTGTTGAACAAATCAACAGAGAGGGTATTTTATGGAAGTGAATAACTAAGCTCACAAGGTTTATAAGCTCAACAAGGCGCTCAGATGGACCTCAAGCAAGCACATCAGGGCTTGGTTCACCGGATTGAGTCATATTTTCCGAAAGAAGGCTTTGAAAGATGTGAAAGCTTAGCAAACGCTTTTCATCAAATCAAACAAGCAAGGTAAACGCTTGATTATAAAGTTTGTATGTTGATGATTTAATCTATACCGAGATGATGAGGTTATGATCGCTGAGTTCAAGAATTTGATGATGAAGGAATTTGATATGCCCATTTTGGGGAAAATGAGGTATTTTCTTGGTATTGAGGTGATACAGCTCAGTGAAGGGATATTTATAAGCTAGAAGAAGTATGCAATGGAGGTTTTGAAGAGGTTTGGGATGGAGGGCAGCAATGCAGTTCAAAATCCCATCATTTCGGGGTTTAAGATCTTTAAAGATGAAAATGGAGTGGAGGTTGATGGCACCTTTTATAAGCAATTAGTGGGAAGCATGATGTATCTAACAACCACAAGGCCAGACATAATGTTTGCGCTAGTCCACGATTAGTAGGTATATATGTCAAAGCCGCCAACGTAACTTCATCTCATGGCGTACCTAAGAAAATTTTATGCTATTTACAAGGAACAACCGGTTTTGGGATTCTCAGAGTAAGAAGGGAGGGAATAAGGAGTTAGCTGGCTTCACCGCCAAAGGATTATGCAGGTTCTTTGGGAAGATAGAAAAGCACATTGGGTTATGCGTTTTTCATTTTGAGTTCGAGCAAATGTGCTTGGTCTTCAAGAAAGCAGCCAATCGCCACTCTTAGTACAACTGAGGTCTGCATTCAGAAGTTGCTGCCAAGTTAAATGCTCATGTCAGTGCTGTGTGGATGAAAAGAATTTTGAAGAAATCTCATATGAAGGCAAAGTGAGTATACTACCATTTTCTCGGTGACAACGTAGCTCAACCATTAAATTGTCCAAGGAACCCCTCGTGAATGCATGGTAGAAGTAGTTACATACGGGGACGCATCGCTTTCACTTCCTACCTAGATTTGGATCTAAAAGAAGTTGTGGAAGTCAGTAACCGAAGTCAAGCATTATGGGAACACATGTAGAACAAGTGGCGCATGTATTAACCAAAACCACTTAAGTCGGAGTTATTTCAGAGGTTGAGAGATTAGTTGGGAGTCTATGATGCATTCCACAAGTGAAACTAGTTTCTTAAGCAAACCAGGCTTAAGAGAGGGAAATGTCATGGCTTAGAGTTTGTTATTCCTTGCTTTTGTTACTACTTTGAATTCTTCCTTAGTTTAGTTACCACGCTTTTAGTCGACAACGTATTGGTCAGAAAGTTATTTTCTACTTTTCATATTGTAAGGCTTGGTTGTTGATGTCTTCTTCTCAAATAAACTAAGTCATTCTCCCGTGCATTGTTTCATGTTCTTGACCGGCCGTTAATCTAATTGTGTGATCAATCAAGGGTCCGGCAAAGTTGGGCTCATCCCCGACAAAGTGCCCGGCGTCGAATTGGAGGAGAGTTCCCCTGGAAGTTCGCTGGAGGAGTGATCCAATTCATCATCTAAGTTGTCCTTCAACGCCCGTAAGGGGGTTCTTATCTAGCCGCGCTTTGATCAAGCTTATTGGTTGTTGGGTGTGGAGAAAGAGTGAGGAGCCGCTTGATTTGTGTTTTTGGGTTTAATGTTGGGTTTGTTGGTTTTGATGTAGGTTGGTTAGTTATGTCTCGGGCCCCCTTATGAATGGCGAATGAATGAAGTATTTCAGCAGTGGTATTAAGATCGAATTGGAAGTATTGTATTTCAGTGTATTTACTTCCAGCTTTACCGCCATCGGCTATGGATGTGTGTAAATTTTGGGGACCGACCAACAATTGGAGTTAGAGAAGGCCAAAATCAAGGCGCCTATCAGTGCTCGAGGAAATAAACGCAGATGCAATTTGTTAGCCAACATTCAACCTCAAGCTGAGCCCTGGCATACTTATGGGATTTCAGAGCAAGGGGTGACAAAGATCCCATCAATTGGTGCTGGTGACACGCTGGTAGATCGTAGGCAAGGTCGGCGCCCGCGCAAATCAAGGCTTCTACCATCGGGTAACTTGAGTGTTCGGCTGCGACACTTACCTACGCACTCAAGGGACATTCTAGTAATGGAGGGCGCAAGGAGGTCCGGCATATCAAATCGGCACATGGAATTTGTTGAAGCCTTTGAGGCAAACATACAAAGGAGAAGATGTGAGAAGAGACATAGAAGACATTACTAGCACCCTCACGCCATGTGCAAGGAAAATCGGGGAGGTTCCTACAAAGCCTGGAACACGCTGCGTCGAGGCGGTACGGCACCAAGCCGGGCCATTGGGATCGCCCGCATCCAACAAGCTAGGAGGCATCATCCCGGCCGAAGACTTAGGAGGGAGAGGGAGGAAGGTGACCATGAGGGGTTCGATCGATATGCGTCGGAAGAGAGAGACCACTCTCGGGCCTCTTATCACCGTCGGTGACGGAGGGTGTTTCGCGGATAAGTTTGTATAAGATGAGCGCCTAAGACGTGGGAGAACGGGCGTACTTATCGCCATTATGAGGATGACCGCGAAGTCATCGTGGAAGGGTACTACAACCCAACCTCTCACCAAACTCCAAGGTGGAATTTCCTCACTTCGATGGAGGTGACCCCCATGAGTGGTTGGGACAAGGCCGAAGCTCTTCTTTGCTCAAGCGCAACACCTACCCACGAGAGGAGCGAGTTACAACCGTTTTGCTACTACTTGGATGGCGCTAAAGTAAAATGGTGCGGGAGGTGTATTAAAGTAGCCTATAATAAGGGTGTTGGGAAGCTACTTAGGATGGAGCCGTCGAAAAGGAGTTCATGGGTCAATGGCCGTAAGCCTCATATGAACCCCCATGGCCAGTCGGAAAAAATTAAAAGAATAAGGAAGGTTGAAGGCTTACATCATGAGTTTCCGGGGCGGCTTCAAAACCATGGCGAAGGTTGGCCCACAGGCCCTTATCGGCATTATTTGTGGGAAGGGCTCAAACCTTGGTTATCAAGTGAGGTGAAGTTGAGGCAACCACGGGATGCACCCGAGGGATGCTAGCGGATGGCGAACTCATTGAAGAAAGTTCCCAACCAGAGAGGAGAAAAACCATGAGCAGAGCTTCACTACTTCCAAGGGTACCGGCCGATCCTAAGTTCCAAGGTAAGGGGAAGGAGTAGAAGGCTCCAAAGAAAACCAACAATGTAGAAGTCGTACCGGCCGCCCAAAGAAGAAGCGTCTAGGGAGCGGGTTAAAAGGGGCTTGCGTTTCAAATGTTCAAACGGAGTAAGGAGCATAAGCGCAAAGTCGGCAGAGTTTTTTAATCACCGAAGATGATGAAGAGGTCGTAAATTGATGAGGAAGAAGAGGAGAGTGAAGATGAGCACATGCAGTTGGGTGAGAGTAGTTCACTTCAGGGCAATGCCAATGTCTCCTTGGATGCTATCTCAGGAGCCACATTACCAACCACCATGAGAGTCTCAACGGGGATTGGGAAGCATGAAGTGGCGCTGCTAGTAGATAATGGATCATCACATAACTTCATCAATTCAGGAACACTGCAGAAAGTGGGGCTGCAAGGAAAGTCTGTGGAACCTTTCGAGGTACGGGTCGCCAACGGGGAAAATCTGAGATGTTCTGAGATGGCACCTGGCATGAAGATGAATGTGCAAGTGTTCGAAAACTTTGGGTTGATTTGCATGCCCTTTTCCTTCGGCGTGCATAGATGTGGTGTTGGGACATGCATGGTTGGGGAGTTTAGGGGAGTAACAGTCCATGAATACAAGAAGATGACCATGGAGTTTAAGTTGGGAGGTCAGAGAGAAAAATGGCAAATTCTCCTTACTCCACCCGGAGTAAAGCAATGTGAAGCGAAAACCATAGAAATGTTGTATCGAAGGGGAAAGCTCACTTTGCTTTGCTATTATGACCAATACCTAAAACACCATCGCTGGGAGGAGCCAATATACATTACCCCTGAGCAAGCGTTAAGGAGTTGTCGACAAGGTATGAGCGGGTGATGGAAGGTCCATACATCCCTTCTCAACCAGCCCCTTGACCACAATATCATCTTGGAGTACGAAAGTGCCGGTAAGAGTACCCACCATATCATTATGCTCCATTTTCTAAGGAGGAGATAGAACCACAAGTAGCGGAGATGATGTCAGAAATAGGATCATAATGAAGCGAAGTTCTAGTCCATTCTCATCTCCTCTATCTTATTGGTGAAGAAGAAAGATGGTTCATGGCGCTTTGCAGAACGGACTATCGCTACATTGAATGTCGCAACGGTAAAGAACACTCGCTTCCAATACCTGCTGGAAGAGATGTTGGATGAGTTGCATGGGGTAAAAAATCTTCACCAAGCTAGACCTAAGGGTCGGTACCACCAAATTAGGATCTGCGGGAGGAGATCGCTCACAAGACGGCATTTCGCACACATATCCGGAGCACCACGTAATACCCTAAAGTCAGCCCGGATTGTGCAATGCACCATCCACTTTCCAAGCCGCTATGAACTCCATTTTCCTGCCACATTTAAGGAAATTTGTGTTGGTTTTCTTTTGATCTATCCTCATCTACTCTATTTCGACATGAGGACCTCAGAAGTACGGAGATTGTATTAGGGCCGCTTGAAGAGAACCATTTCTACATTAAATTAGCCTAATGTGCATTTTGGCAAAAGGAGTTGAAGTATTTGGGTACATAATCTCCTCTGAAGGCTGCCAGCATAGTGGATCAACCAAGATCGGGGTTTACGATGGTTGATTGGCCACTCCCGAAAGACATGCAGCCTTTTAAAGGATTGGTCCCATGGGGTACCACCACGCTTTGTGAAGGGGTATGGCATCATTGCTGCCAATCGACGCACGTTGAAGAAGGATGGCTTTGCTTGGAAGGAGGAGTCCGTGAGGCATTTGAGGAGCCTGAAGCAAGCTACGACCATAACACCAATTTTGGCTTCACCTAACTTTCAACAATCCTTCGAGGTACATACCGACGCTTAGTGGCGATGGCATTGGGGTTGTTTTGGTGCGTGAAGGAAGACCGATTGCTTTCATGTGAAAGGCCTTGGAGTCTGCGAAACGAGGATGGGGAGCTTATGCTAGAGAGCTATTGGCTTATAGTAACATGCAAAGAAGGTGTGGCGACCCTACTTAATGGGTCGGAAATTGAGATAGTCACCAATCAACAAGCCCTCAAGCACCTCAAGGCGTAGAAACCACCACCTGCACTGCCAGTAAATTTCGGGTCAAATTGTTGGGTTTTGGAGTACACCATCAAGTGATCGCATCAGTAGAAGGAGAATCGGGTCGCGATGCATTATTGCTAAGAAAAGGCGACTTATGTTGTGGGTGGTAGTACATGAAGAAGACGCAGGGTTGTAGTTTTGGCATCGCGATGGTAAAATGGGAGAGTTTGGGATCGGATTCGAGTCGGTCGAATTGGATGAGAAGACCATGGGCTTGATTAAGGTGGAACAAAAGGAGGCTGTACGCAGGATTATCACTTCATGAAAGGAGGACTTCTTTTTTACAAATGTCGGGTCTATATCCCAAATGTTCCCGGCTCGAGAAGTTTATATTCTTGAACACTTCCATGGTAGTAAAGGAGGGAGGACATTCTGGATGGTTATGGACTTACCGCAGGATAAAACCACTCTTCTATCGGGAAGGACTCATGTTTTCAAGGAGGTGCGGCGAAGGTTGCAACGCGTAGCCAGTATGCCGAGAAGATGAAGTCCGGCTACAAGGGCACTCGGCAGGATTCACGCAACCACCTTCTATTCCGCAGCACATAAGGCGGGGAGGACCTCTCAATGGATTTCATCGAAGGACCGCCTCACAAGCAAGGGCTAGCAGCGTACATACCGGTGATCGCGGATCGGTTGAGTAAGGGCTCCCCACTTTATTTCCCTTGCACCATTCGTTCACTTTGCCCAAAGTGTGGCCAAAGAGTTTGTGGAAGAAATTGTGAGGTTACATGGAATTCGAGGAGCATACCACGGGACGTAGGCAAAAGTATTTTCAAGGAGTAACATTTTGGAAGGAGTTACTATTCCGGCAGGAAGCTAAATTGAAGGCCGATTCAAATTCTATCATCCTCAAACCCGGATGGACAAAGCAGAGGTCACTAATCTAACGCTGGCAAGCATCTTCGTTGTTTACGCCATGAAGAGTAAGGGAAGTGGAGGGAAACTTCTTGCCGTAATGAATATCGTATAACACTGTCACATCATGTTTCACTCAATAATAATCCATTCGAAATTGTGTACGGGGATCTCTACCATTACTCGCATCTTACGAGGTGTGCAACGCACAAAATGAGGAAGTGGAAAGGGAGATGAAGGCACCGTGAAGAAGCATTGTCCAAAGCAAAGAGGGAATTAAAGAAAGCCCGAGAACGGATGAAGAGACGCGCGATGAAGGTCTTAATTTGGTAGCAGGTACCGGAGCTGTGGGAATATGTTTATATGAAGTTATAGGCCCTTATCTAAGAATCTAACCATCGTGGCCTAATGAACATGAAGTTGTCCCCAGGTTCTATGGGCCATTCGGTGGTAGTAGAACGGGTGGGAGAGGTCGCTTACCGGGTTGGAATTTTCTTTGCCCCCCACCGCTTCAATATGTAATGTATTTCACATGTCACCGTGAAGAAGAGAATCAAAGACCCCGAACAAGTTACGTAGATATCTCTCACATTTGAGGAAGGATTGATATTAAGGTCGAGAAGGCCGAAAGCTACAAGGTAATCGAAGCTAGGGGCAAAAGCAAAGAGAGGAAGGTGCAAGTCTTGGTGCAATGGAGTGGACAACCAAGGAGGAAGCCACTTAGGAGGATTTTCATGACGACCTCCCTCCAAAGATTTTAATTGATCCTTGAGGACAAGGGAAACTTTCAAGGGGAGGAGAATGATGAGAACCCAATCATGAGGGAGCCCACGTGGATAAGTGGCTCATAAGCATCAATGCAGGTGGAGGGCTAACTCCTGGGCCACAGCCTTTGAGGAGAGGCTCTGCCCTGAGCAGGCCACCGTGTGTAGGTTCTCACGATTTAAAATGTTGAACATGGTTTTGGTATTAGGAGTCCATGTTTAGTTGTTACCCTATGTAATGGCAGGGATGGTACTTAGTAGGAAAGCATTTTATATAAGGGCTTTGCTTTTAGGGGTTGGGTATCTTTTTGGCAATCGACCGGCGTAAGGTGGGAGAGCCGGGCGAGTCGCCGCATCCATCATCGGCGGAGCGGTGGTCGGTATTCAGAAAAGCTTGGGCCATCCCGACAAAGTCTGTGGCGTCGAATTGGAGGAGAAGTTCTCGGGGTTCATGAGTGGAGTGATCTAATTCATCATCGAAGCCGCCCTTCAACGCCCGTAATATGGGTTCTTATCTAGCTGCAAGCAGTTGGATCGCTTTCTTATTGGTTGTCGAGCGCTGAGAAAGAGCTGGGAGCCACCTGACTTATGTTTTTGGGTTTAATGTTGGGTTTGTTAGTTTTGATGGGGTTGGTTAGTTATGTTTGGACCTCCTTATGAATATGAATGAATGAAGTATTTCTGCTGGTGTTAAGATCGAATTGAAGTATTGTATTTCAAGCAGTATTTACTTGATTTCTGCCACTGCTATAATGTGTGTAAATTTTGGGACCTAATGGGGACAGCTTGGAGTTAGAGAAGGGTTGGAAATCAAGGTTTCTATCGTGTGTTCGAGGAAAGGTCAGTAGTTAATTTGTTAGCCAATATTCAACTTCAATGAGCCTGGGCATACTTAGTGGGATTTCTTATAAAGGGGTAATGCGATTCTATCAAAAATCATAAGAGCAACATAAAAAAAATCGACAAAGTTTCGACAAAGAACCTCCCGAAAAAGTCAAGGGCAGACAATGTGGCTCATTGTGCACGTGCGCTCACTTTATGGTCATAGGGTTTCGAACATGGGTTTGTCCTAACTAACAAAAGTCCCACACAAAGCACTGTTCACAGTAAATACATATACTATCACATTAAAATTACTATTAAAATAAATATAATATTTTATTATGTGATTCTTTCTTTAGTCTCTTTTCGCTAGAATGGGATCTCTACCATGTTGCTCGTCAGTGATGGGTTCTCTCTTATGAATGTTAAGCTTCTTCTTGGAAAGAAAGACTCTCATTGTTTCAAATTACATGTATAGCCACTACCGTGCATCAAACCAAAAAGTAGGAGCAAATTAATATCATACCACTTGAATAAACATGTTATTTATCATTAAAACATCAAATTTTAGCCCATAATGCTAGTTATTTTGATCCACCCGATCGTATCTTGGGGGTCTTCAAGCATTTGTATGAAATTATAGATGTATTTGCAGTAGAACGTGTTACATCATGTATGTATTGCTAGGTTCCAGTATTAGGATTTTGTCATCTCTAGCCACCCAAGCAAAAATCTTAACTTTGTATTGCTAGATATTCATTGTTTTAGTTAAATAGAAGGTTTTATAATTTCAATACTTAATGTTGTTATTCCTATTTTGGTAATAGAAAAAATGGATATAAAAAATCAAAATATCCATATAGATGATGGACTTATTTGCAAAAAGCCACAGTTATTCTATTATTAAAACAAAAAACCATAGAAGCTCCACCAATGGCTGCTTCTCTACAAAGGCCTCCTCTGCTTCTTCGTTTCAATCCAAAAGCTCCAACCTTCCGTCTTTGAATCCCCTCCCTCGTCTCCCATCCAAAAGTCCCTCTGCGGTCTGCGCGTGGCGGGCCGAAGAAGCCTCTATGGAGAGGAAGAATCTTGTCTACGGAGGTTATACAGGCCGTCCAGGCTCTCAAGCTCGCCAAATCCAGCTCCACCTCCGTCTCTAGACCAGGTATTCCAGTCCCGGATTGGGCGTCTCTTTGAAGGCCGATCTCATCTCCGTGCTCGCTGAACTCAGGCGCCAGGACGAGTGGGGAGCTCGTCCTTCAGGTATTCCATCCTTCAATCATCACTGTGATGCCTATCAGGTGTTTGATCAAATTCTCCAGTGAGTATAATAAACTTTTTCATGATAAACGCTGGTTGCATTTCTCGTCCTTCTTGCATGGCTACGTGGTGTTTGGATCAAATTCCCCAGAGAATACAAGCTAGTATATAAAGCACCCTTTTACAACTTTTATGAATAACTCAATGCATCTCATTTAGTTCAAATGCACAAAAGTAGTTTCTTGCGTTTGCATTTGATTCCAAAAATATGCACCCATAGATGAATTAATATGTCAAGCCACACACAATAACAGATTTCCATTGAGTGTATGTTATTGATTCACAGGTTTATATTGATGCTACATGGAGATAGAGACAACATTGTGCATCAGTTGAATGAGTTTCTTGAAAATTGAAAATTCAGATATCTGTTTTTTATTAGGTGGCAAAGTTTGATGAAATGTGGGAGTAAATTGAGGAAATTGGTATGAAATTTGATGGATATGAGCAGATTTACTTTTATCTAAATATTCAAGCGAAAAACATTTTTTTCTAAGGAATTTACCAACGAATCATCCCCCTCAAAGCCATGCATAAGTTACGAACCAAGATTTTGGACTTCCTTATCCCTTTTAACCTGTTGCTTCAATACACTTTTAAGCTTGTTACGTTAAAATAAGAAAAACACTTTTCGATGAGGTGTATTTGAGCTTGTTGAGCGTTATCAACATGTTGATCTGATACTGAAATGACCCTTTAGGTATTCGGATTTATCCAAAAGGAAGTATGGTATAAACCAGATTTACTGTTGTATAGCGATATGACGGCGATGTTGGGAAAGAAGAAGATGATTGGAAAGTGCTGAGCAGCTTTTCTCTGAAATAGAGAAGGTTGGGTCTGAAGCCTGATACCAGGACATATACTGAAATGATAGGAGCCTTCCTGCAAGTTGGAATGGTGGAGAAAGCCATGGATTTATACAAATCAACAGAAGGATGCTGGTTGCAATCCAGATAAATTGACCCCTGGTCATTCTAATCAGGAATCTTGAGCAGGCTGGAGAAGAGGATCTTGCATCTTCTGTGAGGAGGGATTGTGAGAAGTACATCGACACCCGGAGAAATTTCTCAAGGAAGTCGATACAAAATTTGTGAGTGTAATTTAATTCATTTATCTCAAGATGATTTATTTCCCATTAATTTGTTGAAATTAGGGTGTTTTGCTCTTACATCTCCATTTATCACGCTACTTGATTTGTCAGCATAATCAATTTGAACCATATTCTTGACTCTGTATGTAAACTAGAGAAAATCCCCATATATATATATATAAACTTAGACATTGGAATTAAACAACAAGACTTTATGCATCATTTTTTGTAACACTTTGATTAACTCATAGGTTGTTCAAAGAACAATGTATTTCATTGCAGAAGTGCACGTGAAGTTTAATTTCATTCTATTGCAAAAAGATGTTAGCATATAGTTAACATTAATATTCGTATTTACAATTTTCTTGGGCTTGAAAAATGGCTCTGATTATAAGGAAGGCAATACAACAGTTTAGATTTAAAAAAGTTGCTGGAAGTATTTTACTCTTATATTGGCATACTCCTTGGGAAATAGTATGATGTTTTTTGTGAGGGATGTAATAGTTTCTTTCATTCTATTTGCAGCCTAAAAGGAGATCATTCAAAGTTGTTTGAAGGACCCCTGCCAAAAAGATCATGGCTTCAAGTTATTGACAGAATAGGAAAAAAGGTATATTTTATAAGGCTCCATGTATGTGCATGTTGAACAGATGGAAGAATTTTCCTATGTGCAAAATGTTATCGTTTAGGACTCTTGTATTGGATAAAAGAAATATTGCATCAGATAACGAAACTAACACTGAAAAACAGTGACTTCGAGCAAATGTTCATCACAATTGTTCATCTGGTTTTGCTTTTCGCAATTTGGATCATTAAAATTGATGCTAATGCTTGTACCTTTGGTTTGTGAGTATTGTCTATTGGATAAAGCTTCACCTACAACAGGCATGCCTATCTCTGTAATCCATGGACAGCAAATCAATTATCATTGTGTAGAATGCTGGAGCTAAATGAACATTGGAGTATATGCTTTCAAAAATTGAAATCATTTAGCACACATGTCTGAACATTTTTACAAGTTTTGAAACATAGGTACATCATATCTTACTAGCACAGGCACAGATAGCACATATCTTAACAAATAACATTATTATTTCTGGAGAGAAGAAGTGAATTCGGACGAGGACCAGAAAAGAGAGATGAACACAAACCAATTTAATTTCATTTGGTTGGTTGGTCTAGCTGGCTATTGGGGATGGCTGGGAGATCTATCAAACATGGCATGCCACATGTATGCCCCAGAGTGACCATCTCCAGTTCATGGTGTGTCCAGTTCTGGGTGGGGAGGTGTTGAAGGAACATGACCATTTCTTGGAATTCAAGCTTTAGGAGCTTATCTGACCACTGATATCAAACCAATAGCAACAGATTCAGAAATTTTTGCATGAAGTTTTGCAAAATAACCAAGTTGCAGTGATAATTGGACATATATGCTGTTCAATGTAAGAGGCTAAAGATATTGCATCTAAAGTATGTTTGAGGAGGTAAAGCTTGGAGAATATCACCCAGAAGACTCCAATGATAATAAAGCACTCACACATCATGTTCTCATAAGGAATGCAAACTAATTTTATTGCATGAATCACCTTTGCTCTAAATTGTGAAATGTGCAAGTTCAATAACCCAAAAGTGTAAGTGAAGTAAACATACCTAGAAATCCTGAAGTCCTGCAATGCTACAACATATAATTCAACTTATACACAGAGTCCACCTCGACATTCTCTAACTTGTTAAGCTGGAGTTTGGTGGATGAAAAAACTGGAAGTGGATGCCATGTGTATGGAGAATTAAGAAGACACTATAACGGCAAAACAAGTCTAAGAAAGAAAACATCCAAACTAAGCCCCACTACAAAATAGTCATTCTGGTTGAAACACAAAGGCTCTAAAGAAGTCAAAATAACCGGAGTTTTATCTACTAAAACCTTAACCAACAACCTATTTGATGTATGTATGAAGACCACTCAAAAAAGTAAATTAAGGGAGGAGAATTTGTTTAACAGTAGAATTTCTTGAAGTTTAACCAATCTAGATTTTTATCTCACTCAAAAGTTTCTAAATTAGAATTAATTAAGCAAGAAGCAGGACATACCGTCAATAGAAAACTGGCAGATATGTAGACAAGGAAATTCAGGCAGTGAATCACCTTCAGCGAGATAAGTATCCCATAAACGTGTAACCAGATGGAAAGGGATCTATAAGGTTTGAAACACACTTTAGTTTCTAAAATAAACTAATATCTCAAACTTCTTAAATTATGAAGACCTACCTCACGAATCAAGAGACAATTGAACCACCGAAAAGCAAACTGGAGAAAATCTAGCCCTTGCTCCTCCATGTGTCTCGACACGGTTCTTCCACAAGTTAAATGGAAAAAAATCAGTATAAAGATTTTGAATATACCAGAAAAATAATAAATTGATACAGAAAAAAAAAAAAAAAAAAAAAAAAAAAAAAAAAAAAAGCCACAACATTCAAAAATTAGTCTCAACTTCACAAGCACTGAGTTAACAGTTACAGGGCATATGCCTTTCCTAAAACCAGAGGGAGAAGTTAGAAAACATAAGAAGATTTTCATATTTCATGATTTAGGTAGACAAGATAGTTCTTATTCTTCAGGGAAAGAATTGTTTTCTCTTTATTATGAAAATGGTACTCAAAAAGGTTGTTTAGGAATAAAACAGGAATCATTAGGATATCCCACTCCCCACAGATTGAGACCTCTATATTCTCAAGCCAAATTTCATGACAGTCATTAACAGACCCTCAAGTATTTTTTTAGAGAAAAATAAATAAATAAAGAGAAGTTAGCTATTAGCAAGCCACACATGTTCAGTTACTGTTTTGTAGATTATGTTCTTATCTTCCACAACATTCTACATATGTGAGCATTAAGGAGTAAAATCTTGCTGATTTTATATATAAAAAAAAAAGTGTAGACTATGTAGGAGTATACAGGTGAGCTAAAAACTTAACATGCTAAGCTAAGCACACATGTTAAACCACATGCTACTTGTTCTTACAAATTCTTCTTGTTGTATTAATAACACCCTTGCATGAATAATCCATGTAAAGATTAATTGATCTGATAGAAATAAGCCAAACGTGCTGCTTTCAATCTGTTACATGATGCAATGAAGAATATTGGGAAATTAGTAATAGATGGTGTCAAATGGGGAAAGGGGGTACCATCTATCCGCCGAACAAGCTCTTTCAGTTTGAAGACAAGTCGTTGAATTCCTGGTTGAGCAAATGTGTAGTGATCATGCATACCATCCAGAAGTTTTGACAGACACCAATAGCAATCCGCTTCAACATCAGAGATCTTTTCTGGAGATAAATCAGAAATTGACCAATTCTCCATACTTCCATCAAGATATTCCGACAAAAACACTATTATAAATGGTGTGACAAGATCATTTATGCCTTGAACATATCCACTGGCTGGATGACGAATAGCCCTATGAAAAATTGCAGAGATTTAAAAAATATAATAATAATAACAATAATATGCAAAAATTATTTCAACCAAAAAAGCAACAAACCATCAGAATATAAAAAATGTAAAGATCTTTCCAGCATTTAAATCAACACAAACTAACCATGTGTAAAGAACACGCTCTAGAGATTTCTGAACTTGTTCCTGCTGGAAGAAAGTAACATCAGGTACAGTCCTTGGACAATCAACAGCTATCTGACCACCAAAAGACAATGGCAAGATGCAAAATTAAACAATGGATCTGGGTGCTTTGGACCAAGAAAATAACAGAAGAAGGTTAATGCTCTCTAAGAACCTGGCGGAGCATGTTGATTTCATCATCAGAACGTTCTGTTTCAGGAATATCATAATATTGTGAGACACAGTCAACATATTCCAGCCGTTTCCTTCTCAAAGCTCCCTCTCGTCTATCTGAATTAGGTGATGCATACCCCTGTTGTCAGCTGATATTTAAATTACAATAAAACAGAGAAACTGCCTACGAGGGCTATTAGCGAATATAAAGAACAAAATTGTTCTGAAAAATAATAGTCCACAGGATGCATCCAGAATCACTTTAGGGCGTGTTTGGTCCACTGGATTACATAGGATTGGATTGTTATCTGAAATCCATTATCTGGTGTTTGGTATGCAAGCGTTATCCTAGGATTAGAAATCCTAGGATTACGGTTTCTTCACTAATCTTATCCCATGCATTTTTGGAGGATTACGCCGGATTGTTACGAAACATCGCCCTATCTTCGACCTCCAACTCTATCTCAAGTGTTCGACCATCAGCCTTATCACCCGGTGCCAACCCTCACCATTGTCGACCCTGTCACCGTCGTCTCCTTGGTTGTCGCCATTATCTCCCTCTCCATCGTCGTCGTCAATTGAGAAACCCAATGGTAAGACTTCGCAACCCATCCTTCCATACCCTATTTTTGACAAATTTTCTAGACAATCTTGATATTTACCCGATATCACATGTTTGTATGTTTGTAAAACCTATAAAAAATGAAACCCATACAGAAATGGATTTATTTTTCATACATTGTTGTAGATTTTTTAAAGCTGAGTATCAAAACCATCTCAAACTTGTTAATTGACAAAATAACCATGTCAGTATATAGTATTTTCATATGTTTGTGATACCCAATCTACCTGAAAATTGGTTGGTGTAGATTTTATGAATTTTCTATAATTCTGTTGTCGCATTTTTTGCTTAGTATACAATATGCTTTTATGGCCTGTATGTTAACTCAAATCTGCTTTATGTGTGTGGATTTTTTCTTGTCTTGAACTCAAATTTGCATATGAACTCAAACTTGACTTGTGCTTCTGTCAAAGTTTCTTATCCAGGGGGGTTGTAGGCTAGTGCAGAAGCTGCGGCATAGCTAATTTACATTTATGAATATGATGCCTATTGAAATATTATATCTGATTAAAAATTCAATTAATTAGCTACTATATATGTGTCTCAGCCCATGTTAAGGTCAGTTGAATTTCATTTTTAGTGGGATCTTTGAAGAATTAAGAGACAGGATATGACTTCTTTTTTTTTAATGCGATGGCTGAATATGTTAACGCATTTTTTTAATACATTGAATGTGATACATTTCCATTTCATTGCATTGTCTTTTAGTTATAGATCGACGACAACTTGCTGCATTTTTGTTAATTGCGGATGAAATGGAATAGGAAACATATTGCATGTGTTGTTTATTTATTGTCCTTATGTACATCTATGCTTCATGGCATCATGAGCACTTGCGTCTTGGTAATCGACATTTTGTTAGAAGGACAACATCGATAGCCTTTGTTAATAGTTTGTTGACAAGTGATGTCCATTCTATTAGTCAACTATGAATGGATAGGAGGGCATTTGAAATGTTATGTGAACTATTGCATCATGATGGACACATTAAGGACGGTTTGGTTACTGTGGAAGAGGAAGTTTATATATTTATGCATATACTTGCTCACCATATAAAAAACCGTACAATAATATCTAGGTTTCAGAGGTCTAGTGAGACAATTAATAGATATTTTAACTCAGTGTTAAAGGGAGTTTTCTGGTTACATGGAGTTTTACTTAAACATCTAGACCATGTCCCTGAGAATTGTACAGATGATAGATGGAAATATTTTAATGTATGTACTTAGATTAGTTTAAACATCTCCAATTAATTCTGATTCTTAAAATGCATGTTTCATATTAAAATATTCTTCGTGGTTTAAGGGTGTCTCCATTTGGAAAGATGTTTAAACTAATATAAGTACATACCTTAAAATATTTTCATCTATCATACGTACAATTTTCGGGGAAAGGGTTTGGACGCTTAAGTAAAACTCCTTCAACACCGAAGTTAAAATATCTTGTCTCACTGGACCTCTCAAACCTGAGCATTATTGTAATGTTTTACGTGGAGATCAGTATGCACGTAAAACATACAAACTTCCTCCTCTTTATAGGAACCAAAACGTATCTTAATCAGCCACGATGTAATAGTTCACATAACTGACAAGCTGCTTCATATCCATGCGTGGTTGACTAATAGAATGGACATTGCTGTTAACAACCTATCGACAACGCCATCGATGTCGTCAGCCCGAGGGCAAAATGTATCGATACAAAACACAAGTGCTCGTGATAATGCCAAAGCTTAGGGGACATGAGGACAATAAATAAACAACATATACAATATGCTTCCAATTCCACTTCATCCTTAACAAAACCGACAAATTGTTGTCTTCGATCCATAACTAAAATGTGTTAAC